>CAHIKZ030003369.1:1685000-1707500 GCA_903632075.3 Acanthosepion pharaonis | reverse complement strand
GTCCTTTTTTTTGTCCCATTTTGCTCACGAGTTCAGTTCATGGTATTCTCAGCATCCTTCTGTAGAACCACATTTCTGTTGCCTGAAGTCTTTTCTTCATCTGTGAAGAGATTGTCCAGCATTGACTGTCATATAGGAAGATCGATGTTACATAACAGTTCTTTCCTCTTTTTTCTAACGAGAATTTCCTGTTTCTTAATATTTCGCTTAGCTTTTGGAAGGCATCTTTCGCTATCCCTATGCGCCTTCGGATTTCGATGTAGCATCTTGCATTCTCTGTTAAAACACTTCTCAGATATTTGAATTTTTGTACTTGCCTGATTTTGATATCTTCAACTTGATATTCGCATGTTGGGCACATCTTTTTTATAACAAACTTACATTCTGTCTTCTTACAATTGATGTTTAGTCCTTCCTTGTCGCTTTCCTTAAATTTAAAATGTAATATCTAACACAGATTGGTGATTTTGCATATTTTTATCCGATCCTTTCATAAAATGAATAGATATACTTTTTTTTTATAGATCTATAGCATTCGCAAACATTTTTTCTTTTGATTTTAATACACATTTTTTTGTTTTCACTTGTACATATTTTCTGGGATAAGATTGCATGTAAAACATATAAAAGATTTAGAAGCTAATGTTACAAAAAGCAACAAACAAAACAGAAAATGAAGATTTATTTTGAAAATTAATAGCAGAAAGACCAGTGAATATTTCACGCTTTTCCTATTTAAATTTTCAGATGAATCTTAATTCTCAACTTTTAACTTAATGATTGAATAAGTTTAATGGCGGGTTCTAAGACAATAAAACACCCGTAGAAATTCCCCTATATCGTTAAATATTTGAGCTTAACAACTTTAACAAAATATTGCAATAACAATCATAAATATGAATGTTGCGGGTAACTCGGCGTGGTGTAATGGTTAGCAAACTTTTCTCATTAGAACAATTACAAGTAGAGAGGTTCGGTCCTAACAGGGAGCCCAGTACTTTCGGCCTTGTGTCATAACTAAGCTACGCTTAGAAAATCACCATAAGTACGGATTCTGGTCGTTATTTTAAGAAGTGGGTACAAATGATAAGATTTTTCCATTTCAGCCGTTTTTCCACTTCTATCTTTCATTTTCTCACTGAAATCTAATCGTGTTTTTCCGCCTCTAGTCAGTTATTTATGAGGTATTGGTAGGAGACGTTTAACACTTTTATCTTCCTTTATTTCTTCTTAGGGAAATCCCCGTCTTACGAACATAATAATTTAATTATTTAATAATAATTTAAAAATAATTCAGCAAACGATATTATTTAATTTATGACAATTATGGATTTTTGGCGATTGCATTACTCAGTTTCAGTCGGTCAATACTGTGCGTTTGAAAATATCGCTTTTATTCTGATTTATTTTAAATATTAATGGCCTTAATCATTATTCTGATTTATTTTGAAAATTTATGGCATTAATGATTATTCTGATTTATTTCGAAAATTAATGGCATTAATGATCTTAGACAAATGATACAGCTCATCGAAAGTGATACCTATAATAGATAGCCCCTTGATCTCAACTTAGTAGCATTGTCAATGATTGAGGAAAAGAAGACAAATTCAGTTCTGTTCAGTTCGCAGTTCCAGAAAAAATTGGGATGGTTGACATAAAATACCCCTTATAGCGATGTTGATATATAAAATATCTGAAATGATTGATTTGTCTTTGAATTCATACAAGCGATTGATCAAAGATTTCTGAAAAATTCGTGCCTTGTTTGCTCATAAGGAATAAAAATTTAGTTTGATTTGAGAGAACAAGCTCAAACTCTCTCCTGAAGTTTGTGACAGGAGATGAGTCACATAACTTCAATTATTTTGGGGTATCTCTCGAGCCCCCACCTCGTCTATGTAAAGGTAATTTGGGTGTCTGTCGTAGAGCAATAGTTCGAAAGCTTGTCTTGAAAGTATTCGTTAATGGGATGAGTTTGATTTAGACTGCGGTACCAGACAAAGCTAAGCTTAGTAAATGTTTATGTGTAGAAGTAATTCAAGCGCCGTTTTCCACTGGGCGATGCTTACAGAATAACATTAACTTTTTTCAGTTGCTCGAATTTCGAATTTATTTGTACGCCCACCTCGTACAAACCGTGACACAAGGAAATCTTTACAGTGGAAGCCAACTCGTATATTAGCCAAGGGTAAAAAATTGTTTAAGCCACCTCGGTACATGTCATACGAATTACCAAAGAATAAGAGATGCTTGTGATATTTTGTTGGAGGTTACAATTTCTGAATAATTTAAAACCACAGATATCACCACGGAGCCCATCCCACTGAAGAAATGGAAATGGAAGAGCCCAATCAATGAAAAAACAACCCACCTAACCAATGGCTCCGTCACATTTTGTGCCGTGTACCACATAGGTGGTAAATAATACAATGAAACCATCTCAATCCGTACGCTTACATCGCGTTCCACACACACACACACACACACACACACACACACACGTACATACGCACTCACGATCACGTGTCACTTTTCCAAACCTCACGCCATTGTCTTTTTCTGTTATTACAAATTAGTCATTTTAAATTTTCGTATTAGCACTGAACGACCACATCTTTTTCGCAATAATGAATCAATGTGATAAATAGGTCGTATCATTTAACAAAAGGGAAATAAACCTTTCATCTGATGACCAAAGGAAAATTTCTATTCATATTGATATCAGTTTGTTCATATTGATCGACAGACTCTTTTTTTCTCCAAAAACAGTAACCTATTTACGATTGTAGCCATTTAAGAACAGATGAAAGTCAGAATCTATAATTCTCAAAATGCGTGTGTGTGTGTGTGATCGGATGTTGTTATGTTGTTATTTCCACAGTTTTCATCATTTTTTTTTGTTTGATAGCTAATTCTTCTGTGCCGGTTTTGAGTTTAAATTGCTGGCGACAATGGCTCTCCACTACATCCTGTCCATTATAACTCTGAGCAACGTTATACTATTTACTATCTGTTCTTGGATATATATCTTTCATAAAAACTTTAATAAAAATAAATAGTTTAAATTATTACAATGATATTATTTATTAATATACAGTTCCTTTTTCAGGGCCGCCAACCATTCAAATTGTTACCCCCCCCCATTTATGAATGTGCCTCAGTTGCACTCAAATGTTGTTACTGATACTGATTTTTGGGTGGGCTGACTTAAACTGTTCCAATTTAACGGCAAAAATTCCCAGTAATGAAAGACCCGGTCAAAGACGGGTTATACTCCTATACCATATTCAACAAGTCTTCGAGAGACTGGCACATTTTGGCTTAAAGATAAATGTCCACAAATGCGATTTTGCTGTTTCAAAGTTAAATTTCTTGGTCCATGTGATCGACAAAAATGGAATCACACCTGTCCCAGAGAAAGTAGCAGCAATACAAAACTTTCAGCAGCCGACATCACTGCGTCAATTAAGACGATTTCTCGGTTTGATAAATTACTACTGTAGATCTATTCCAGGTTGTTCCAGAATTTTGACCCCACTCACAAACTTGCTGGAAAAACAGAAGAAGAAAAATGCAAAAATACTGATTGACGGAGAAGCGTTAGCTGCATTTCAAAATGCTAAAAAAGCGTTGGCAGATTTTACCAAGCTCTCTTACATCAGTGACGATGCTAACTCAACACTTACATTGACAACTGACGCCTCAGGAGATTCAATTGGAGCAGTTCTACATCAGAAGGTAAATGGTTCAGAAAAGCCAATCTCCTTTTTCTCGGTCAAATTAAACAAATCACAGCAGAAGTACAGTATCTTCTCGAGAGAGTTACTAGCTATTTCCTTAGCAATAAGGCATTTTCGACATCTGCTCGAGGGACGAAACTTTACTGTTTTCACAGACCACAAACCCCTCACTTACGCTTTACATGTGAACACAGATAAATACACACCCAGAGATACCCGACAACTGGACTACATATCCCAATTTACATCGGATATCCGCTATATTAAAGGTTCAGACAGTATCGTGGCAGATACACTCTCGCGCTCCACGATACAATCTATCGAGTCTGAAACCCTTACCTTCGACCTCATTGCAGATGAACAAAAGGAAGATACCACATTATACAAAATAAAAGAGGACACTTCTTTACAATTGAAGGAACACCCCGTCCCATTTGGAACAAAAACACTACTCTGTGACGTTGGGACTGGTTATTCAAGACCATATATTCCACCTTCACTGAGAAAAAAGATATTTCTGCATTTTCACAATCTCTCACATCCCGTATACCGAGCAACCGACAAGTTGATTAGCAGTCGTTTTGTCTGGCCAAACATGCATACTGACATAAAACGCTGGACTCAAACTTGTTTAAAGTGCCAAAAAAGCAAAGTAAACAGGCATACTAAGTCCCCTCCTGGGCATTTTCTAAAAACAGATGGTAGATTCACGAATCTTCACATTGACATAGTGGGTCCCTTACCAGAAGCAAACAGACATAGTTACCTACTCACTATTATCGACCGATTCATAAGATGGCCTGTCGTTGTTTCTTTAATGGATATATTTGCAGAAACGATCTCTAAAAGTATATTGCATGAGTGGATTGCCGTTTTTGGTTGTCCCTCAGTAATAACTACAGACCGAGGTTCTCAGTTTCAATCTACGCTCTTTGATGAGTTCACAAAACTATTGGGAGTTAAGCATATAACAATAACGGCTTATCACCCATGTGCCAATGGCTTAATTGAACGTTTCCACAGGCAACTTAAGACAGCATTAACTGCAAATAATGATTCCCAGACGTAGTTAGAAAATCTACCGCTAATATTACGATCCATCCGGAATGTAATCAAAGAAGATTTAGGATGTACAGCATCCGAAATGGTTTTTGGAACGTCCTTGACGTTACCAGGACAGTTTTGTGATAAATCCAGTCAACTCCAACCAAGTACATCTTTTGTACAAAGATTTAAGCACAGAATGAATGAACTAGTTTTCACACACACTAGAACACAAACAAAAGACCTTTACACCCCAAAAGACCTCCACAATTGTGAATATGTTTTCGTACGAAACGACACAGTAAAAAGACCTCTTTGCCCTACTTATACGGGACCTTTCCAAGTAGTCAACAGAAAACCCAAATATTTCATAATTGTAGCAAAAGGCAAACAAGACACTGTCTCTATAGACAGACTAAAACCAGCGTACTTGGATTTACCTACAAAGGAAAGTACGTCGGAACATTCTACAGCCGAGACAAATACCAACGTAAGTGAAACATTTTCTACACCTCCAAACACACCTAAAAACATTACCACAAGATCGGGTAGACACGTACACTGGCCTACTCATTTTAAAACATATATTAGATATTGAAAAATATTTTCAATATTTATCAATCTGAAGGGGGGTTTATAGGATACAAATCCTATATCATTCCAACAAGTGACTAAAAACACAAAGTAGATTTGCACACCCGCAAAATCGGATCAAAACGATTAAAAACAGATTTCGCAATAAGGTGTGAAATTAATTTTCTGACCAATGAAAGGAGGCAATTTGCTAACCCCCCCAAAAATAAGATAACGAGCCAGTGTGAAAAAAAAGTCAACAATAAATACAGAGTTTTCAAGTCAGTCGCCAGTTAATCAGAGAAAGGCGCAAAGATCACAGAAGATTGACAGTAAATTTTATCACTGACTCAACCCGACACTAAGAGCCGAAAGTGGATTAGGAAAGCACAACAACAACAACAACAAATTTACAACTGACTCCAAAACAATTCATAAGTACATTTTCCTTTTATCTTTATTCCTCATTCACACTCTCTTTTTCAACTAAAATTGCTCGCCCCTTTTTCATTTGCAACTATACAAAAACAAAAGAAACACATTACTCTGCTACTCTGTTAAAAAACAGCGGACACAGACATTTTTATCAAAATCACAATTTTGCTTAAACGAACTAAAGCATTAATCATTTTTTACTCTATTCACAAGATAATAAATATACAATGTTCTATTTTCTATAAACGTTCCTTATCGTGTTGTTCATTCTTGAAATTTGCGTTGTATTTTGTGGGCAGGGTATCCCGTATTAAATTCTCCTTTAATCCGGGTACGCTGAATCCCACAAAACACAAAGCAGCAATTCTCAGCCCAAGCAACCCTCTCTTGTGAGTTTATGAAATCATCGAATGAATTGTTCCTCTTAATCACTTGCCAATATTACTTAGAGCAAAAATAAGCAACTAAATTGCACGAAACCTTTGTTTATTTATTTATTTATTACTTAATGAAAAAAGGGTAGCTGTCTTTTGATAATGAACATTCTAATGAGTTTTACGTTTTGTTTCTTTGATCAAATTATGCTTAATAAGGTATGTCACTGAGTGAATATAGTTACCCAGTATGTATAGAACAATAACTCCACAATTTTTCAAAACTTATGCCATTGTCTTTTTCTGTTACTTCAAATTGGTCGTTTTAAATTTTCGTATTAGCACTGAACGACCACATCTTTTTCGCAATAATGAATCAATGTGATAAATAGATCGTATCATTTAACAAAAGGGAAATAAATCTTTCATCTGATGACCAAAGGAAAATTTCTATTCATATTGATATCAGTTTGTTCGTATTGATCGACCCACTCATTTTTTCGCAAAACGGTAACCTATTTACGATTGTAGTCATTTAAGAACAGATGAAAATCAGTGATAAGGCACAGAAGAACCTTATCTATCTATCTATCTATCTATCTATCTATCTATCTATCTATCTATCTATTGAAACGCTTGATTTAAAAGCTATACGTCAATACTGAAATTTATAATGTAAATAAATAGCCATTGGAGTTAAATCGCATACTTAGATGTACATGGCGTAGTTAATTAACGAAGGTAGTACTAACCAGTAGTGGGTACTATATTAGTTCTTTTGTTTGTAGTGTTGATTTAAACAATTGCCTATCAAGTAAACACAAAGCAGTAATTCTCCTCTATTTTGAGTTTATGAAATCATCGAATGAATTGTTCCTCTTAATCACTTGCCAACATAGAACAAAAACAAAAAAATAAATTGCACGAATCCTTTATTTATTTATTACTTAATGAACAAAGGATAGCTGTCTCTTGATAATGAACATTCTAATGAGTTTTACGTTTTGTTTCATTGATCAAATTATGATTAATAAGGTATGTCACATTGTTACTGAATGAATACAGCTAACCAATAGGTACTATAGAACAATAACTCTTCAACTGAAATCAATAGCTTTTATGGTTGATAAGTGAACGCGACAAATACAGAACATGAACAACATAGTGACAATTGATCCCCAGGTAAACGGAAGTTAAATTATTTGAAAGATAAAAAGTGTACCATATATATATATATATATATATATATATATATATATATATATATATATGTTGTGGATTCCGGGTTGAAATCCGGTACCAATAAATAACAAACGCCAGGAATGAATATATAAAAATAATGTATTAACGTAATAATACAAACTAGTAAAGCAGGTTATTAGTTCTAGGAATACGGGTTAGTAGCAAAATATAAATACAGTCTTTGGCATTGAAGTATCGCTGAATGACTTCTTACTGAGTCTAGGTGCTCGCTCACTGTGACTCCTACAACGCTGTTACCTCACCCTCATTCTTCCGGTTACCTACAACCTTTTACTCTGTCACTCTGAACTCGACTCGACTCTCGGTCTTGCTCTCTCGGGTCTTCACCTGCAGTAGTATAAGTATACACCGGGTGAGTCCATTTGTATAAAAAGGGGAGAACCCCTCAACACCCCCCTCCTTAGATCCCTTTTTTGGGGGAGTTAATATCTTTTTCTTTTATGGTCGATAATTATAGGCTCTGTAAATTTTCTCTTCCTGTTTGACCTTCTAGTTTCTGTGTCTTCCTGTGGTCTTTGAATCACAAAAGCTTCAAAGATTGCATCCATCAAATCGTCATTTTCAGCGGGTGACGAGCTTGGCTCTTCAACCCGTTTTTTTTGTATTTGGTCAATATGTCTTCTGTGGGTAAACTTTTTGCCTTGTACTGTGCACATCACATTTCCTAGTCTGTTAATTATTGTGCCAGGCTCAAGCCATATTGTTCCTGAACATCCTAAAGTAAACCCGTTCTCCTGGTTTAAATGATCTCTTGGGTACTATATGTGTATGCTGATGTTTATTCTTGTTAGGCAATAACTTATCAAACACAGACCGTATTTTCCGGGCAAACATCACTTCCGCTGGTGAAAGACCAGATGGTGTATTCCCGTTAGGTGTTATTCTGTATATTTGAAGAAACTGTCGAATAGCTTTTTCTGTCCGTACATCCCCTGCTTTTTTTTAGAGCTCTCTTTAGTGTGTCTACGAATCTTTCAGCCTGCCCGTTAGACCGTGGGTGATACGGAGCTATCTTAATGTGCTTTACTTGGTACGTCTCATAGAATTCTTTAAAATCGCTGGAGGTAAATTGTGTGCCGTTATCAGTTACCAAGCACTCCACCACACCGAACCTCGCGAATAATTCATGTAGGCATTTTATAGTATTCTCATTCTTCTAATGTATAAATGTATCAAATAATTTGCAGAAGTGTCGCTGATAGGGTTTAGTGTTGTATTGAACATGAAGGAGAGCATTTTGAATAGGTTAAATAGTGTGTTAATCACAACAAATCAAGTTGTTTTGATGTGAAAATACCAATTTTCTTAATCTACGGTATTTTTTTTGTTCAATAAAAGTAAATAAATAAAAAGAGCGTTACTTTTACCGCACGCTATATTTTATGTATATATGCACGTCAATGACCACAGAGAATCTTTTCTGTCTACCATCAGCATAGCTAATGCTAAACTTCAAGAGAGCAACACTATGCCTTCTTGACCTGATGTTTTCCAGTGACATAAAGTGGTGCGGCTACATACGTCTACTGAAAGTAAATTTGGTCCGTGCCCCCAAAGTTTTCTCATCAGAATCCATCTTACACATTTATAAATCTACCACTCGTCCATGCATTGAATACTGTTGCCATATCTGGTCTGGTGCTCCTGCTGTGCATCTCGAAATTCTTGACAAAATCCAGAGAAGGGTCTGTAATATAATTGATCCTAATCAGGCATCTCCAGTCACTTTCTGACCGACGTGACGTGGCTTCCCTCTGTCTGTTCTACAAATATTTTCATGGCAACTGCTCTGATAAGCATTTTTTTTCCTGGTGCCCCAATTACATGAATTTAAGCATGCTACTAAATTGGCAACTAGGTCTCACTCTTTGTTGTAACCTAAGGAAGGTTACTGAATAGAATAATCACACGAAGGTTGGTAATGAACGATAATAATTAGGACAAGAACAACACATATGAGATTCGCCAGCTGCGCGTAGAAGTAGTAGTCAATTGCTAGAAGTGAGTCAAGTGAATTCCACAATGAATCTCCAATTGCAGGATATCTACCAACTGCCCCACACGGTTACATGTAGCATAAGGCCAAATTTAATGTGGGGTATCCGAGCCCGTAGGTTCGGACAAAAATTCTCCGTAGACCCCGTATAAAATGAGGAGGGTAGCTGTTTCCCGAGACGAGACTCTGCCCTCCGACACACCCTCATCTGGGGATCCTCTCTGCCCGGAGGCAGAGAGTTTGATCAGCATAGCTGGAGACGAATCTCTAACTCCAGACCAACATACACTTTACTGTATTTATGTGAATGGGGACATACCCATTATCGTCCGTAGGTATGCTACAATACTCTTTTACTATCTAACTAGCTAGATATAACCGCAACTTCTAACTGTTTTTTCTCGCCCTTCCTCCTGTGGAACTCCTTTCCGATTTCCTGCTTCCCTGATAACTAAAACCTTAAAAAATTTAAATTTAACGTCAATCGCCATCTTCTGTCTTCTTGAACCCTGCTGTTTTTTTTTGGGCCCTTTCTTCAATCCTCCCCCATTCTCAGTCGTCTCTTTCATATTCACTCCCTGTAACCCTGGTGTTCTAGTGGCATTATCACCTTGCTTGGGGTGAAACGATTAAAAAAAGTGAATGTAACGAACTTGGCTGGAATTTGAAATCGGCTCTCGAATTACTCAGTCCGAACCGAGAGCCGATGAAGTTTTTTCTATCTATTTGCATATATGTCTTGATAATTTTTTTATATAGTTATAGGTGCGTTTATTTTAAATACAAATTAAAAAAAATTTATTAATCCTCGTTTATTTTAAATATAAAATATAAATTCCGTTTATTTAAAATAGAATTTTTTAAAAACCAGTATTCCCCGTATAATATATGAACTCCTCCACCATTGCGTTGTGCATGAAACGCCTGGACAAAAAAAAAAAAAAAAAAAATACTCACTACAAAGATGCATTCTTGTTTCGTTGCATTATGTGAATCTCAACTGGTGAGAACCAAAAATGGTTATGGAAAATTCTGCTCAAAAGCCTTTTGAATAGAATTGTCCATAACCATTTTATGTAATTCGTCTAATTGTTTTTGTCCGCATGTAAAAATCTATAATAAATAATTATTGCTCTACTCTTGGTATTGAGCCCTCTTTTGAACAAATGCTGTGGACGTTAGAATTTATTATTTTAGTTCTCATCATATTTGGATATATATATATATATATATATATATATATATATATATATATATATATGGTGAGGCGATTCTGAAAATGTTCTTCGTTCGACTCTCTTTCCAAAATCAGTATTTCAATTATTTATCTTTTGAAAGTTGAAAGAAATTTGAGAGACGTTGCGCCAAGTGTGTTGAAATGTAGAGGTGAAGATTTGGAATAGAAGGTATGTTTCATAGCTCTTGTCAGTTCTTATTGGTCAGGCTGAGAACGTTTCTGTGTCCCTTAGTATAAGGAATGCTCCAGTCATTACTGGTCATAGATGAATGACGATGACATGGTAATCTTAGTAATCGATTTTGTTCAATCGTAACTACGTTAACAGTGTTGTTAACATCCTAGCAACAGATACGCATTATAGATAAATAGCACTACCGTATATTGTTATTTTATCATTGAAATCAACACTTATGACGAACTATGAGAAAGTAAGATAAAAGTTGGTAGTCAGGAAAGTAGAGAGCCAATTTAAATATCTTGGTTCGATTATAAGCGAAGAAGTCTCCAGAATATAAGTAATTTCAAGAGCAGCGCAAACAATGGCAATAATAACAAAACTAAAAATCATCTGGAAAGACAAGACCATCTTTGTGAAACCAAACATTAGTCTGTTTGTTTACATTGACTTTCTCAACTACAGCGAAGAATCCAGGCATTAGAAACAGTGAGAGAAAACAGTTTTTATGGTTCAAATACCTATAAGTTTTATTTTTTGTTACAGTATCAATCTGATACAAATACGTTAATAGGAAAGAAGTGGTGTCCCGTCCCCACCGAGAGCAATTCATTGCAATCTTCCTCATATATGTAAGAACTAGTGACTACATGAACTAAAAGCTACATTAAAACAAAGTTTTAATTTAATTCCCTAAACTAAACAGCTAACCTATTTATTTATTTTTGTTAGTGTCAATTTTTATCGAAGTTTGACTACCAGATTGAGTAACTTAAAGTAGTAAGATAATGAGATGGGTTAACAGAACAGAAAATTCCAGTTAAAATAGTTTGTGTTCGCTTCGCACTAATGCACTGGGGAAAGGCATGAATAACATTTCCTCATACTCTCATATTGGTCGGCAATTAGGAGGACAACTCTAAATTCAGACCGGGAGTCGAGCAAATCGAGGCGGCCGGATGTCAATTTTTTTTTCATCCGGCAGCTCCTGGAGCCAATATGCTACCAAGATGTATCTGTTGTTGAAATATAAAAGAGGACTTCTAAATCGGTAGTAAATGGCACGAGTAAAACACACAAAAATGAATCTCTCCATAACATCACGTAGTATAAGTGAATAAGAAAAAAAAATTTTAATTTTAGTAACCAGCAAAATTAAGGTCATAAACCCAGAACAATTTTATGAACAGTGGTGGCATCCTACCAGTTGGCGCAAATCGATTCTCAAAATTAGAAAAGCTTAGCGAACCGATTGTTGGATTATCGGAAAGTAATCTTATATATTAATAGCCGATAGCCCGGAAAGATGCTGAAGAGAAGTTACCGGGCTTTTGTAAAGTATTTCGCCATGAGTCATCGTTAAGGATTTCCGTGATTATGTTGACAACGTAACAAGAAATTACCATAAACATGTACCCCAAACTATCCAAAGAGCTAAATATATCATTAATACCATTGCTGTAAGTTCTGTGGAGACTGAAAGAGGGTTTTCTGTGATGAGCATAATTTATTCTGACGAAAAAAAACAAAACAAAACAAAAAAAAACATAACACAACTGATGACACTAGAATAAAAAAGCATCACACTTCTGAATAGAAATATGATGAGAACAGAATTTCAATATGGAAATATCTTAATAAATAAATGTTTTCTATTAAATTATCAAAATGGTTTAATTCTTTTTGAGACTATAAAGTAATTTGTTTCCATCTCAGTAGGAAAGGAAAATAAGCAGAATAGGTTCCTAAAGATTACCTGCCATTATAGAATCGGTTCCTGGAAACTTGGGATACCATTATTGGCTACACTATATTTAATCTTGCTATATCTTCATCTACACCAAAATAAATAAAGTTTCAACATTCTGAATGTATGCTTCAATTTACTCAGGACTAAACATACATAATGGAGTCGCTAGATTACAGTAAATGATTATATACAAATCTATACGTGCACAGAGACGTATCAGTAGCAATCAGAAACTATAGCACTAATACTAACATTATATATACTAAGGCTAATATTAATACATATACTAATAGACTATATGTACTCCTTAACACAGTTCTATACTGTCTAGTCCTGGGTATGACGATAAACTACATCCAGCAGCAAGTGTGATTGGAAATTTTGAGGTGTGTGGAACCACCTCTTAATTGCTGTTGTTCCTAGGTTTACCTTGGCCCGGTGTGGTAGCACCTGTTAAGGTCCCAGATATGGACAAATAGTCAACCCCACACAAAAACAAAAACACTATTAAAGTATAGAAAATACATTTTTATAGTAAAAGTACCATCAATGCATTTTTATATAAAAATACCAACAATACCTATTTATAGTATATTTACCAACAATACATCAATCAGCATGAAAGAACTCTTTCATGGCATTAATCCATATACCCTTCAGTTTTTTAAATCAAACTTTATTCCAAAATATAACATCAACAAAAGAACATAAAAACACACATATCATGGCGTCTAGTAATGTCCACACAAGTATATATATGAAAAAAAAAAGAAGCTGAGTATCATCTACTATGTTTTCATTTGTGAAAACAGAATAACATGTATCATATTTTTATTACTTCAAATCTCCCTAGAAAAATAAATTTTGTCATTAAATGACTCATAAAGAGCTGATATGCCGTTAAATAATCAAATTAAATCATACATACAATCGTAGGGATGCCTAACACTATTCTGTGATACTTTATTCCATATTACTTGCACCTGCTGGCGCAATACAGCAAGAGGTGTAGGTGGACGAATGGAACGAATCAAGCGTTATTACCTGTCCTATTAAAATTCAATGGAGGACAGACTTGTCGATTGTGTTGGACAAGAAAGTTGTTAAACATCTCGCAGAGCATTTTAGCTGGCACGATCATCGTGTTGGCGGGCATCATACTGCTGGAGAAATGTATCACGTTCCTGTTACAAAAATGGCAGCGAAACGAGGAGTTGAATAATGTTCTTGACATACAAGACGCTGTTGAACGTACCTTCCACATACGCCAAAGGCGAGCGGGAGTCATAACATAGGTCACCCACACCATGATGCCAGGTGTTGGGACTGTGTGTCAGGAGCGAATAAAGTGTAGAAGATATCGCTTTCCTGGTCTGTCAACCGTCAGTTGCTCTCATCACTGATCATCACAGAGCACCATTCGATTTATTAGGTCAACCTCTCGTGACACCGTTAGAGACGTCTACGGCGTAATTGTGGTCTCAATGGAAGTCCGGTTAGAAGTATACGTGCCCGTAGTCTTGCTGCAAGCAAACGATTCCCAACGGGTTGTATTGGTAATACTGGAATCACATTTTCTTTGATCTCTGCTGTGAACATCCAGAAACTGGTCTACAGATTTAAGTATGTTACCTTGACCTCTTTTGTCAACATCGAAGCACTAGTAATGTGTGCTAGTAGTTTTGCTGCAAGTAATCGATTCTCAGCTGACACTCCTTGAGTCGCATTTGCTCCCATCTGTATTGTGAACAGATCGTGTAGTCTACCATTGCTTCTTGTACAACATATAGATACTAGCGAGTGTCTGTACTATATGGCCGTGTAGAACGTGATCTACGGGTTTAGGAAGGCTCATTTGACCACTTTTGCCGACATTAACGCACCACTGAAGCGTGGTGCTCAACATTCATAGTATTTGGCTTTTATAAAAGACAGTGTAAGAAAAGACGTATACTTAAGTAAAAAAAAAAATAGCTCTATTGCATTTTTTCCTTTAAAAATATATATTTTATATATAACATGAATCTTAGCCGGTTGGACAGTTATTTGCAGCGGTTTCACTCACTTTATGATTGCGGAGGTACATCAAAGTATGGGAACATTATAATGACATAAGTGCGGGTCGTTTGCAGAAAGTTTTTTCATCTGTCCTTTTCTTTAGTTGGTCTATCGAGTTCTAGCCGCTGCTTGGGTTTTGCTTCCTTATATTAAGTGTGTGGACCGAGGTTCGTACAAGCTTACTAATGTACAAAGGGCTTATCACGTTGAAACATTGGTTCTCGTACGATCATCGAAGTTAAGCAACGTCAAATCTGGTTGATACCTAGATGGGTGACCACTTGTGAATATTAGGGGCTGTAAGCTTGGAAATGCAATTGGTGTAATGGAATTGTTAATCTGAGAGCAAAGTTCAAAGTTCAAATTCCAGTTGGGTTCGTTATATTCACACGCGCAAATATCCTCCTTTTCTCAGTTATGGGTTAATTAATAAGACTTGTATCACTAAAGTAAACCATTATTATCTCGCCTAACCAAATTCTTACAATTTAAAAATGTTTCCTGGCTTTAAATAACCTGCAAAGGGTTGATAAACCGTAAAAAACGAATAAATCAATCAACTAACGCACTAAGCTCGTTGTATACGTTTTACAAGGTGTGTAAACTGAAGTTTGTTGTATTGAGTAGAACTGATTTTCTTTATTAAAATATTTTTTCTTAAGCTAATGCAGGCCTCTCGAAATCCCGCAATCCAACCCAATGAAATATAACAGAACAAAATGAGGAAACGTGGTTTCTGAAATGGTTTATAGAAGAAGAAGAAGAAGAAGAAGAAGAAGAAGAAGAAGAAGAAGAAGAAGAAGAAGAATTGTAATGATGAGAATAGTTCGAATTTATTTTAGTTCGAATAAACCGGACAGTACAAGAGAAATCCCATCTTTGTACATAATCAGAGCAGCCTCCCCTAGCGAAATTGATTAAAAACTTTTAACCTCGACAAACGCGTGGTTATTGTAAATCGATGCTTAATTATTGCCTTGATTGGTGATTATCGGCCGGATTAATAGTATTAGAATTGTTTTATTAATTGGACTGCATCGATAAATAACTAACAGCGGACAGCAGACGAGACGGAGTTTGTCATTGAAAAAACAAAAAAGGAAACGCTTTCTTTTAAATGAACGAGTAGGTTGAATCATAGGAAGGATTAAAATCGTTAAACGTTGTTATATATATTTTATAGGCGGCATTTAGAAATATGTGAGTTACACGGATGAAGCGTTTGTTTTTATTTTCCAGAACCGACCGATTATGAATCCATCTGCATACTATGGACGCAAACACCGTTTCAAAGACTGGCCTAAGAATCGGGACTACACACACACACACACGCACACACGAAAAACGTTTGTATAATTGTGAAAAAATCTTTTTTTACATCGAAGATATTCTTAATCTTATTGATGATAACAATCCCACCATCATTGTCTGAGGCAACGATGGAAATGCCCTTGTTTTTACTGCCTCGGACAAAGGATGTGAGATTGCTATTATGAATAAGAATGCCTACGAGGAAAAACACTTTCTCGCTTCCCCGCGTATAACGAAAAACCACGAAAAACTGTTAAAAAAAAACGTTATTCGGCCATAACTCCGTTTTTCATCCGATGCTTTCTTAATTTGCCACGTAAATTACAAATGACACACAAATTGTCTTGTGTGAATGTTTGATTTAGAGACTATTTCAGTTTTAAGTGAATGAAATCTGCGACAAACTAGGTTCAAAATCGGCTTTTACCATTTAGCCAAGAGTTTATTTATATGATTCCATCCTAAATTGGCATTCGAACAACCTTTGATGCAAAGATTGTTTGAGAAGGATTATTGAAGCGTTAAAAGGGAAAAATTCCTGAAGAATCTCTTATTTAGGTACCTGCACTTTCTCGCGGAAAAAAAACAACATAGCATGATGAAAAAAGACCCCAAACTCAATAAAAACAGTTTTGTCATCAAAATGTTTATATTAAGAGGAAAGACCAAAATATCTTTTTATTATTTTTTCAAATTTTTTACTCCTTTGTAGCTCGTTGTAAATTTGGGTTAAAAATCTTGTTTTTTTTTTGTTTTTTTTTTACGTCAGCGGCGGACCAAAGATAAAGGTTAGTTATTTTTTGCGTTTTTTTCCGGTGAAAAACACATTGATTTAGAAATTCTTGCAAAATTCAAATAATTGTCGGATTTGAATGAAACTTTCAGGAAATATTTAGAAATGAATGAAATTATTTTTGAATTTTTTTTTTTAAAAAAATCTTGGAAAAATATTTTTTTTTTACATATGTTATCACCCACTTACTTAATTTCATGAAATTTCGAGAAATTAATTAATTTTTTTTGGTGGGGGAGGGGATTTTTTTTGGTGGGGGAGGGGATTTTTTATTTGTTAAAAACAGGACTCCTTCTTTTTGCAAAACAGTTACCCGTTTCATCGAAAATCTGCTCTGAATTGTAAAATAAAAGATGCAATAAAACTATGACATTATTTAATTAGAAAAGCTTTTAATTGCTTTTGTAAATAAGTTATATTAAGGACACTATTGTCTGAAGAAATAAAAATTTTTCGATAAATAATGAATTTTTACAAGAGTTTTTTCATTTTCTAAAAATTTTAATTATAATAATATAATAGTTCAAAAATCGTTCTTCATTGCTTTCAAAATGGCGGTTTGGTGATATCGTTAATTGAAAAGTACATTTACGAATCAAAATTTGAAAAGCTCATAACAGTGAAATATTAAAAAAATATTTTTTTAAAATACTTGTTAGTGAAAAAAACGTTCCTAATTTCTACCTATGGGAATCTATACATGACATAATCTTTAAAAAGGTCACGTGATTTAAGTGTCGTCTGACGTACTGCAATTATTTCACTTTTAATATTCAGTTCTGTTTCATCATCCTTCAAAATATTAAAAAAAAAAGTTTTACTTTTCTTAATTGCTATTTCAGTAAATATTTTTATTTTATGTATTTATTTTAGTTTGGGTCATACTTCAGTTAATTGATTTTTTTTTTTTAAGGTAGTAAGTGAACTTAAGATCTTAGAGACGAAATGTAAATTTCATAAAGCTTTTTGAAATCTAACTAAAAGTCAATAAAATATTAAATAATTGCTGAAAATAAGTTAATTTGTAAAAATTACTAGATAGTTAAAAACTTTAAAAAAATGCGTTCACTTAGATTTCGTAAATTTATGTCATTTCTGGTCATCCATAAGAGCTGTCATCACCTTGAGAGCTTCTCGATAAGGCAATAAAGATAAAAAAAGTGGAGAGCCTTCGTTAAGAAATGCTTATATATTGGTTTTTATGCTATAAGTAAGTAATATTTAGTTCAAAATCAGATTAATTTAACTTTAAATTTTCTAATTTTACTCAAATAACGTGTCACAAATCTATAATTTAATTTTGGAAGATTTTTAAAACCGATAAATTTGTTTCGTTTACAAATTTCTTAAAATTAAGAAAATTCCACTTTTAAAATTAAAAAAAAAAATTGAGCAATTATTTGACATTCCAATCTATATAATTTCTATCTCAAATACACCAGAATATCTTACTGATTGGAAATAATAAATTTAATCATTTAGCTTTCGATTAAAGCTAAAATGAAATCTTGAAGAATGCTTTTACACTTTTAAAATTTAATTTTAAACCATAGGTATCGAAAATTCAGTGGAGGTGCCTACTCTTATCAATCCCAGTTTTACAGTAAACGTGGGAAGAAGGAAGGGGACGTTCAGGCATTTGTATTTGCAGTTGAATCAAGCTCTGACTCTTCATCCCTGTTTTTGTTTGATTATTAGATTTGTGAACAATGCTATAGTAGGAAAATTACTGAATATCTAAAACATTGAAACAATTTAAACCCGAGCAACGACCACACAAAAAGGTTTTATGGGTGGAATTCCTTTATTAAGAATTATCGGGGATATCCGGCGTTACTCGAAATATCTCTAAATAATAGTTTGTTATTGACAATTTATTGATATTTTTCAGACATCTCATGGAAAATAAGTAAGAATAACCGAAAAACCCTGTGAGTTATTCAGCTAGAAAGAGAACAGGTTAAAATCATTTTGTGTCAACTCCACTATGTCTTCTAAACTGAGCAATGGTGAGAGGAAAATGATCATTCAAGCCTTCAGTAATGGTACCAACATTCATACTCTTGCTTCCATCTTCAAAGTCTATTCAAGAACCATCAAGGCAATGGTGAATAAGTTTAAAAAAGATGGAAAAGTAGAGAGGAAAACTGGATCATGAGATCACAACTGGAAGAGGGATCATCATTTCAAGTTAGAGCTAAATAAATTCTTATTGTTCAAACTAGAGTCCAATCTCAGAGAATTCCAGTAAGATATCTTTAATCATTTGTAAAAATACAACAGTTCAAAGTTTAATCTTACAATTGGACAATTTTGCTGTTATACACAGTATAAATAATTTACTATAATTAAGCAGCAGTTTTTATTCTAAGTAAGTTTTATTAAAAAAGATGGACATTCTATGTCTATTGAATTTAACTTTTCGAAACTGAGAACTACCTTCCGCCAAGCTGGCTGCTACAGATGCAAAAAAAAAATCCGTAATCCAGGTTGTGTCCAAACTTTCGACTCATGTCATCGTTAGTAGTGAATAATTCATTAGAAAAATTGATAAATCTATAATATTTTTGTTATATTAGATAAGAATTAATGCAACACAAAATTGCAATCTGCTTTCAATGACACCGCTAAATTTATAAAACTTAATAAAAATACTACAAAATACCAAAAAAATGTAAATAATTTTATCTTTGAATAAAGCAGAAATAAGATAGGTTAAACTTAAAAACTCTACTCCCCCCACGGCATGAAGATGACTCATGTCAGTCGAAACCTTGATACACAGCCTTAATTTTGGATATTTTTAACATCTGCAGCAGCTAGGTTTGCGGAAGGTGACCCGCAATCTGGAAAAGACGATGGATTAATTCAAGAGATATAGAATGTTTCTCCTTTTTAATGAAACTTGTTCAGTAGAACAATTTCTGCCTAATTATACTATCTATCTATCTATCTATCTATCTATCTATCTATCTATCTATCTATCTATAATAGTTGCATATTTAGAAAGCAATCTATCTTTAATACATGTTTCGTTGCACAAAACTGAGTGGATACTTTTTGCTTATTTTTTTATTTCAATACACAACATATTCGTTGTGAAAACAAATGTGATACATATACCACCCACAACAAAAAACATTTAAAAGTAATGGGTCCTTATAAAAAAAATTAAAAAAACAATAAACCGACACTTATGAACAGTGCCACAATGGCCATATTTGGACATTATTTTTAGCAACTATTATACCGTCTACAATAGCATGTGCACACCATTTAGTAGTATAACAAAATAATAATAATAATAATAATAATAATAATAATAATAATAATCCTAGAAAATGGCAGTTTAACCAAAAGTGCTCGGAGCTAACAAAATTTTGAACAATTTTTACATTCATTAAGTCCAAAAAAAAGACACTTGTATGTATACAAGAAAAACATAATAAAAAGTAAATAAAATGCTTTGTTCAGTGACACACACACACATGTTTCTATATTTATAAATGGAGAGTGCTCAGTATTACGGATAGAATGTTTATTGATATAGACATTGTGGACACGGGAATCAACACTTCATGGTGACTCTCATTTTCAATGCCATCTTCAAGACATAAAATCTTGCTCTCTTTCTCTCGCACTCTCTCTCTTTCATATATGAAGATGATGAGACAAAGTGGAAAATTTTATTAACGACGCGTTTCGCCGGAGAGTGTATGCTCTCTTCGGCTTGCTCAAATTCAAATGAAAGAAAAACAAAACTGTGCGTGAGGAAAATGCACCCGGTTCTCTGGCGAAACGCGTCGTAAATAATTTTTTTTACCTTGTCTCATCATCTTTATTTTTGTTTCGATATTATTATACATCCCCCCATATATATATATATATATATATATATATATATATATATACATATATATGAAAGACAAAAGGAAAACTTGTTTTTTTATAGATATATTTTATTTATATATTAATTTTACACACACACACACACATATATATATATATATATATATATATATATATATATATATATATATATATATATATATATAAAACATACACACAACCCATACATCCAGTTAAAAAGTAAAAATAAAATCATCCTTGATAATGGCTAAAAGTATAGCCTAAATCGCTCGGAATTACAGAACATTTGGACAGTTTCTACACACTCTGTATCCAGAAAAAAAAACACTTGTGCGAACACAAGAAAAAATTAAAAGCTTAATCGCAATACCTTGTCTGTCGTCTTTAATGAAACTTGTATAAATGAGGGATTGCTGCCTAAATACACACTATATATATATATATATATATATATATATATATATGTTGCGTCAGGTATTGAGTGCACACCTTTAACGATATATAAAATGGCAGAAACAACTAAACATATTGTTACGCGGCTCTGCCACATGTTAACATTCTCTTTTCTCTTACAAACGTACCGAGAACATCATCATGCAATCTGAAACAGCAAAGGAAAGGTACACCGTGTTTATAACACTCGATCGATTAACTACAGAAATTTTGAGATAAACAACTTCTTGAAAGTAACCAAATCCTGGCGAGGAATGGTGTCATCCATGTCTAAGAGAAGGAAACGTTTTAAATGGTCATACGGCATAAGGACAATCGAGTTCATCCTACAGTTCCAGGATCTGATCAACCAAGATCCCTGCAAGTCGATCAGGGCTATTGCCTAGTACTTCAAGGTGGCAGAATCCACTATTTAACGTGAACATAAGCTACAAGACTAATTTGAAGGGAGGGTCATTTATGCCCGACAAGCCGAGGGAGAAACGTGTTGATCAGATCAAACTCAAGAACTTCGAGGAGGCGGTATGCTGGTTCTGCTCTGAAGAGAATAACTTCGACTGAGATCAGAAGTTGAACAGGCGGAGAAAAATGTGGTTCTGCTCGGATCAACGGTGATATAAGCAAAGTTAACATTGTCTGAGATGGTCTAAAGTTTTGTGAGCAACGAAGGTCATATTATACAACTTCACTTCTTCCTGCATTGCTTTAGGATTAATGCTACCGCCTACATCAAAATACTAGACACTTTGATAACGCTCTGGGTCGAGAGGTGGCTCAGGAGAGGTCATACATGTTCTAGCAGGACTCTGCTCCATCTGATATGGCCCACATTACCCCAGAGTATCTAACCGTGAATTCTCACGACCACGTGGTCTCCTAGCTCTTCTAATTTGAATTCCCTGGGTCAGGAGTAATGTAGAAAGACCAAACGTCAGCCACACAATACAAAGGACTCACTGAAAGCTGTCATCGTGGACGTGATGACCAGCATGAATGAGAGCCACCTGATAGTCATTTCCAGGGCCGCATCGGAAGCGTCTTCAAGTTTAACATTTTCTGTTTTTTTTTTGTTCTTTTTTAAGTTGAACATGTGTACAACATTTTCTTTTAAAATATACTGAATTTTATTTATTTATCTTTGTTTTAAATTACATTCGGCCTTGCTACAATAAATGATAAACAATTAAAGGACAAAAACGGTGAGGCGCGTGGAATTCAGGAGGAATCAATAGTAGTAAAGAGTCGATAGCATAAAATAAAATAATGAAAATGAAGGATAAAAATAGAGAGAGAGAGAGGGGGGAGAGATAGAAAATTTTTTTAGAAGACCTATGAAGAAAAATTAAAATATAATCTGAAAGAAAGAGGAAAAGAAATAAGAAATTAATCCAAAAGCAAAAAAAAAAAATGAAATGAAACGAA
>CAHIKZ030003369.1:1500000-1682500 GCA_903632075.3 Acanthosepion pharaonis | reverse complement strand
AGAAGCAAATGTCGTCTGCTTTAACCAATAAAACTCAAATGGAATATCGTCAATTTTAAATGTGGAGAGAAAAATAAGAAACAAAAGTGTTTTTTTTTTTCTCTTAGAGTTGGTTGATTTCGGTTGCATATGAAAACGAAATTGTCAAAAGATCAAAGAATATTGGTTATTTTGTATAAGTCATTGTGAATGTTTAACATGGCTTCATTCATTTTTGCAGGAAGTTTTTTTTAATTTAATTTAATTTATTTATTTTTATTGTATTCTCATAAATGTATGGTATAGAAAAACATAGGGATCGTCATGATTTACATTATCTTCCCCACTAAATTACAAACTTTTTAATATTCCTGTATAGGATGTCTTAAAACTTCCGCATCGGATGATTGAAACACACACACACACACACACACACACACACACACACACACACACACACACACACACACACACACATATATATATATATATATATCTATATCAAAAGTACTTGAACCAAAATAAGAAAATATGAACTTCTGACAGTTTATCCACAACTTTGAGCGAAAAAATACAATAAAAAATTAAACAGAAAGGACGTTCTTTTTAATCGTTTGGATGAATACTTGCTGCCTAAATATACCTTATATATATATATATATATATATATATATATATATATATATATATATATATATATATATATATTATACAGGGTGTGATGGATAAATTATTATGTAAATTACGCAAAATGAAAATAACACTGACATTTCATTTTAACAGATATATTTACCAAAATTACGCAAAAATATCTTGAAAGACTAGAGAGTAAATAAATTTATTGAGTAAAGTCGCTATTGTCTTCAACTACGGCCTCCAGACGACTTCGAAATCTCCTGCAACTCTTCCGGGCTGTCTCTTTGTTTAAGTTGGTGAAAACTGCCATAATCCTTGCCTTCAGTTCATCTTTGGTTTTACAATGATAAACACATAATAATCAAGGGTGTTGCATTCTGGAGAGTTAGATGGCCAGATGTAAGAGATGATGTGGTCGCAGAAATTATCTGTCAGCCATGACTGAGTTCGCCTGCATGTGTGGCATAGTGCAGAGTCCTGTTGCCAGACATAGGGTTTTCCAGCAGCCACCCTCTTGACCCAGGGCAGCACTAACTCTTCAAGGCACTTGATGTAGGCCTCGGTGTTGATTCTGAGGCCTTATGGGAAGATGAATGGAGGCATGACATCGCCATCACTAGTGATCACTCTAAACGCCTTCGTAATCACCATTAGACTCATCAAACTCTTTCCAAATCCTTTGCACGGTCCTCAGCTTGACACCCAAACACTCTTAAATGTTCGTATTGGAGCTTATGGCGCGAATGCCAAGCAGTACATCATGCCGTTTCCAAATTTCTGGCGTAGTGAATTGCGTTATGATGCTCTTTTTCTCACAGACGGTGCCCAACTGACCCGTGAAATTAAAACTATAAAATGGCAACAATTTACCCATCGCATCCTGTATATACAACAACAAAATTGCTTTCAACAAAAAAAAGAAAAAAAAAAGTGGTCGACCAGGATATTTATGAAATATAACATTTTTAAGAAATAATGCAATTTTAGGGAAAATTAACGGTTTTTAAGAAAAATATAATTTCTGTAAATTAATTAAGTTTTACAATCCAGTCCCTTGACGAGAGGATGCAATCTCAGCGAAGTAGAGACAAGTGAACATTTAATTTTATTTATTATTATATGTGTGTGTATGTGTGTGTGTGCATGTGTCTGTGTGCGCATGTATATATTTATATATTCTCTAGATTTATAAAAACTAGTATAAACCAGAGTAACACACGCACGTACGCACTTACATATGCGCACATACGTAAGAAGCTCATATTACATACACCGACATCTTAACGCATATATATATATATATATATATATATATATATATATATATATATATATATATTGTATGTGTTTTGTATACATTATAAACGCATGCATAAATTTTAAAAAATGAAATTCATTTCATTTTTTAAAATTTATGCATGCGTTTAACACAGAGTTTTGATATTAAATATACAATTTTTTTCACAGAGTTTGATATTACAATTTGAAAATTTCTCAAATGCTTTCCGATTCCGTGAGGGATAGGATTTTTTCTTATTTATTTCAGAAGTTCAATGTAAAAAGAGGTAGCGTAACAATTGTAACCAAATTTGTTGTGCTTCATAATTCATATTTGGAAAAATGTGTTTAGTTAGCTTATATTTATTAAGAGGTGAATTGTTTTTTTATGATCAGGCTAAAACCGGTCTTCTAATTTAGTAGTAACTTTCTTATAATTACATATTCCGGTCTAAATGTTTAATTACACACCGGCACTCGCATGTGTGAGCGCGCACGCCCCCCCCCCCGTGTCAAATGTCAATGGATAAGTGCTTAGTATTGTATAGGACTCCATTTAGGCCGGTGAGCAACTCGATGCGTCATCGATTTGTTTTGTGGCTATTTGTAGATTCAATATTTTGCGTGCGAATAAACTAACTCCCACGGTCCATAAATGCACGTTTTTTTGTTTTTTTTTTGGATTACCCTATCTTATGGGGTAGGACGCCCTCTAGGTGATGTTCTATTCAGGACTACAAACGGTAGGGACATAACTCTTCCCTATTTTTTTGCTCTAGGATTCCGTAGGTACAAGACATTGTCCAGTTTTTTCTCGGGGAGCACTATATGAGTAGCTGACGACTTAATTTCAAACCAACTACGTGAGCGCATGCGCGTGCGCACACACACACACACGCGCGCGCGCGGACGCTAATCCCGTAAATGTTTGTTCTTTTCTTTTCTTTTTGGAGTTATCTGTATACACGTAAATAAAAATTTCTCTTTTTTGAGCTATATTGTTTTT
Organism: Acanthosepion pharaonis; assembly: GCA_903632075.3. Lineage (NCBI taxonomy): Eukaryota > Metazoa > Mollusca > Cephalopoda > Sepiida > Sepiidae > Acanthosepion > Acanthosepion pharaonis. The sequence goes on along the minus strand of CAHIKZ030003369.1, from coordinate 1,679,601 downwards.
TTTTTAAAACCCTCCACGTGTTGAATTCATTTATTTTGAAAGTTCTCACTTGCATTCACAACAAATTGCAACTATTGCTGCAATATTTATTTTGAAAGAGAACAATCACATCTGCTACAAAGTAACACCTCCCTGCTAAAGGGCTCATATCAAGCAAAAGTGGTAGCCCAAACATTCGTCGACATTCACAGGACATATTGAGGGCAAGAGGAACAGAGGTATGCAGCGAGTAACCTACCTAATGTAGAACAAACTGTTCTAAATCTTGTGTAAGTGTATAGCAGAACAGAAATTAAGAGGGGTAGTGAAAAACTTACTAAGAGCTACGAAGGATAGGAAGTTGTGGAGAGCCATAATCGCCTACTTCCTGTAGAGACACAACACGATCAAGATGTTAATATTCAAACAAAAGGTTAAAAAGAAAGCTCCCATCAATACTGGCAAGCACAAAGTTATTGGACTTGAGAAATCTATTTTCCTGAAAAATTGTTTTAAAAATAAGATGTTATAAATTTTAACAGAAAGTAGCACTAGCTGTTCGGTCAATGAATAAAGAAATGGTTAATATTACCGTTGTAGACTGGCGCTACATATTCGCAAACAAAGAACTGTATCAAACACTATAAACCACATCACTTGAAGACTACCAACAGCAGCAGCAAAAGAACTAAAATGGACAGTACTTGTAACTCGAAGAGAAAATAATGTCATAATCAAGATGTTGATATTCTACACTACTTCACATAAAAGGTGATGAAGGAAGAACCCCACCACCACTACCACCATCAATACGGGAAAGAGCGATAACAGCTACTGGACTTGAGAAAACTATTTTCCTGAAAGATTTTTAAGAGAAAGATTTTATAAATTTCAACCGAAAGCAGTACTGGCTGCTCGGCCAATGAATGTCAAATGTTTCCTTATAGGGAAACGGCTAATATTACCATTGCCTCTATCATATGGTGGTCCGTATTATTGGGATCGCTGTCTGAACCTAACAAATGTCTCTATTGTCACCGTTGTGCTTTAATTAACCGGAATCATACGCACACACTGGGAGTCAAGAGGGTGGCAGCTAGAAGTTTATAAACCATTGGCCAGTTGTTAGTATTTATCTTGTTCTCAAATGGGTTGAACAGGAGCCGAGCACATTTTTGTTGACCAAACTAATCGAAACCAACACCGAAAGTTAACTAGAAATACGTTTCTAGAAATAACAGTATGCCATTATTTTTTTAAGCTTAGTAATAAGGGATAAGCTGTTTATATCCGATCTGCGCTGTTAACTGATGGCTGTAGATTGACGGTTTGAATAGTTAGAGAAAAAACAACTGGAATTAAAATGAAAGAAAAACGAGTCAAAGATTAATAATGGTTGACAGTGCTTAAAAAATAAATCACAATATTAATGCCGCCCAGCTATGGGTTAAATAGCAAAGCAGATTGAACTCACCAGCCGTGGTTAACAACTATTCTAGAAGAAGGAAAATTCAAAATCATATGTAGCCCTAGCGTAGCACATAATCTGAAACTATTGATAAGATCAGAGTTTACAATGACGGCGGTCAACATGCGACTGCCTTGACGCATTATTATTATTATTATTAATAATATTATTCACAAAAAGAGAATATGCCTTCTTATGGACATCGCTGTCCCTACAGAATGTAATGTATCGCTGAAGACCTTCAAAAAACTATCAAAATACAAGGACCTTGAAGTTGAAAATTCAAAAATGTTGCATATGAGGATATCAATTCCAGATGTAGTTGGGGGCAATCGGATTGATTGCAGAAAAGGTTCAGATATTTATTGAAGGGATCCTTGGTCACCCATGCCTTAAAGAAATACAAAACATTGTACTCTCAGTACTCTCACACTTTATGAAGAGCTTTATCTATGTAAAATGTATGTGATATTAGGGTCTATTTTTGTCTTTTTTTTCTACAAAAATATCAGTGGAAAATATCATCATGCCATTTCTGGCCTTACGGTTGGGTCCTGGAAGGAAATGTGTATTCAACGAAAATCAATGATGGAAGAGGAGGAGGATGAGGTGGATGAGGTGGAAGAAATAGAAGAAGAAGAAGAAGAAGAAAAAGAAGAAGAAGAAGACAGAACAGACAAAGTTAATCGCTCAGACATCGTGATCAGAGACCGCAAAAACAGAATGTGCTTTCTTATTGTTCATTCAGACTGTAATGTATCTTTGATAATCTTCAAAAAACTATCAAAATACAAGAATCTTGTAGTCGGAATCTAAAGCCTAAAAGAAATACAAAATATTGTACTTACAAGTACAGTTCACACTTTACGACGAGCTTTATTTATGTAAAATGTGTGTGATCATAGGGTTTGTTTTTTTTTGTTTATAAACATGGTCAGTGGAAAATATCATGATGTCATTTCTGACCTTAGATTTCTGGTAGGAACCCGAAAGGAAATGAGTATACAACAGAAATCAAAGGAAATAAAATAATAATAATAATATTAACACTTCAAAGTTGTCAAAAGTTCTGCTCAAGGTTTTATTTATCCTCATTGAATAACGTAAGTTTTTCTTTTCTCTTCTTATTCCCATTGAATACTTTGCTGCTTGTAAATTAATTTGTGCCATAAGATCGATATGTTTTCAGGAAGGGTAAAAACGCATACATTTAGTTGGTCGGTATGGACAAGCGGATTTACATACACGATACAGATAAGAGTAGTGAGACGACGTGTTAAGTCGAAGCTGAGACAACGATACTGTTTAATCTCAATTGATTTAAATTTATTTTTTAGAAAAGCGTTTCTTACCTGTGACAACCACCTGGCGTGAAAGTAATTACAAGCTTGATTAAAGACGATAAATAAAGATTTTTTAAAAATTATATATATATAAAGAAATGGACAAAGTCCGACAATTTATTTATTAAAGACATTTTTATGTTTAACGTTCTTTTTTATAGATACAAGTATTTAAGTAAATGCTCTGCTTATAATAAACAGTATTAAATAACATTTACCGGCCTGAATGTCTTAATACAGTAAATTTCCCCTGCCACCACCAAACATAGTCAAACAAGCATAAATAGATACAATTTTAAAAAATAAACCACTTTGATGGTCGCAAAAGCGTGAATATATATATATATATATATATATATATATATATATATATATATATATTCATCACAATCATGGCGATAATGCCGCTAAGACGCATCATTGGGTTACTGGGAGTGAAAGAGAATAAAAAGACTTTAGTGAGGAGAAGTGGGCAAAAGGACAATAAAAGAACAGGTTTTAGGAAGTCATAAGATGGATTACATTTAACGGCCTGAATGTTCGAGAAATTTCGTAGAAAATATGCCATCTCCGACAGGAATCGAACGTATAACTCTGATGGGAAGCATCATTTGATCTGACGTGCTGTTAACCATTTAGCCACAAAGAAGCATCTGGTTAAGAAAGTTCGAATTACTAAATTACGTCGGGTCAAATGACAGTTCCCATCATGATTACATGTTCGATTCCTGTCGGAGATCGCATATTTTCTACGAAATTTCTCGAACATTCAGGCCTGTAAACGTAATTAATACTGTTTAATTAAAAAACAGAGCATTTACTTAAATAAATTATATTTATAAAAATAACGTATAAACAGAATATATATATATATATATATATATATATATATATATATATATAATTACCGTAAACGTTATATTTCATGGGTACACATGTTTGAGTTGAAATCCTTGTTTTTTACTAGTGAAATTGTGTCCTCCCAAGTCCATTTAAATCCTATTGGTAAATCGAATCTTAATAAAGAAATTCGTGTCTCTCGTTGAAAAGAACATGCATTCTTTTTCAATCTGGGAAAGTGCTTTAAAGCCAAGTGTTCTTTACCATAAAGCTGCGGAAAGCCATTACAACAAAGGGTGGAATAATTATAAAAAAAAACAAAAAACGTACATCACCTGCTGGGCCTTTCAAATTTTATATCTGCTAATTTTAACTTAACTTTAATCATGCATTTTCGGTAACCGGTTGCACTATACACATAATGTTTCTGGATGGGTTAAAATTCATGCATAACTGCTTTATAGAGATTGCCAAGATTATTCAAATAAATGTTCATCATTGGGGGTTAACTAACACCCGCCGACATGCAGCAGCAGGGAGTTCCTCCGACAATACATTACAGTACGCATTTAAACAACCCTAGTTTCTAACAAAATAAAGCAAAAAACAACATATGTGCACAGAGTACGTTTTTACATAGAATTACTTGAATTATCATAACTCGAAGTCAGTACCCCAACACATGGGACACTGTGCGTTATGCACCGGTAATAATCCTGACAAAAGTTTGTCATAGGAAAGACAATATCAGCGATGTAAACACTTGCGAAATGAAGATGAATTAAAATTTGAAATATGAAAAAATCTATTAATTCCCCATATTATAAGGTATTTGTTGATTTTAAGTGACATACATTAGTGAAGAGGTTTTGCTCTTCATGTAGCGACAAAAAAGAATACATTGAGGCTGCGTAGAAGGCATACCCAGGATACATGTCTGTCTACGGAGCTAACACAGTCAGGCATGAACAAAAATGAAAGTATGGTATCTAAATATTATTTAATTATTATCAGCTATTTTACGGTAAGTGGTTTTTCTCACCATTTTGGGGTAGCTTTTGTACAAAAAGACCATTTTTTTTGTTATTAATATGTCCAGGATGATGCCCAGGACTGCAATATTTGACTACTGTAGACCTACTAGTATTGTTCAGAAGCTGGGGTTGCATTAAGCTGTATGAAAAAATAAGGTTTTCACAAAAAAAAAAAAATCAGAGGTTGTACTATATATGAAGTAGACCTATACACGAGTATATACGATACACATATGTATGTATATGCATGTATATGTATGTATATTTGTATATATATTAAATGCTATATTTTTCCAGATTCTAGTTAACTTTCATGACATATTACTATTATTATTATTATTTAGGTCCTGAAGAGCGAAGCCTCGCGAAATTCCGAGTCGCTCTCTGATATGTATCGTGAACTTTCAATATTTCTAATACAATTATACATGCACACACACATACACGCACACACACATACACGCACACACACATACACGCACACGCGCGTGCGCGCACACACACACACAAACGCGCGCGCACGTGTGTGTGTTTTTCAAAAAAGAAAATGGGCAATTTTCTTCGGAGGTAACCCTGAATGCGAACAGATGAATTTATTACTAGAATGAGAAGGAAAAAAGTCAGTAATTAAATAAAATTACTAATTATAAGAAAATATATGCTTTGATTTCTTACCCGCTTAGTACAATAGATATTATATCCAATAGATATTTTTATTGCTTAAGAAACGAAAATCTTGACACTCTATTGACTTAAAAACATTATTAAATGAAGGAAATAATATTGTCTTTGTCTACCGCAGCTTTAGCTGATGTAGACAATAGATACAAACACGTTTTTATTGTTGATAATGATATATATTTTCAAAACTACCCAAATATAAAGTATTTAAATGGGAATTTATTTTATTTTTAATAATCTGAATATTCTAAATTTGCATTGTTTCACAAGTTCCAGAAATTCCATTCTAATTAGGCATTTTAAAATGTCATGATTAGATTTTTTAGTCATTTTTGTTCACACTTCTTAACTGATTCTATAAACTCCACGTGATTTTGCTATATTGACGTTCGAAAGTACACATGAAACTTTATTCAAACATCGACGCTATAATGTCTACGACCACTTTCTCGCAATTTCAGGCCGTCTTGTGTCGATAAAATTAACCGTATCTATTTCATTATAGGACTTTTCTTGATTCTCGTGTTAACTGAAAATAACCGAAGGTATGTAATATTTTTTCACTTTTTAAATACGATACATTAGCTTTTATTTAATCCATCTATTTGAAAAAAAAATCAATTAAACACGTAGTAAACGTCAGAGCAGAAACTTAAAGTATCCACGACAGAAATCTATGGCCCTAGACATGATACGACATAAGCGTCCATACCAACGGACAGGCCGCCCCAGCCGTCTTCAAATGGAAACGCTTAGAACATTATTGACGTAACACCCTGAGAGAAAATTTGTATATGGTAAAGATGAGGACAAAACAATCACCGTGTCGATATCAGTTTTCAAATCAAATTCCGAGTCTTTTATGTAAATTTAATGCCAATACCCAGATCATTGAAAATTCTTGGAGAAATTGTGTCCCCGTAAGTTCATTTTTTTAAAAAAATCCTATTGTTATGTAATTGTCACGTACATGAATGTTTGTTTATTTATAAAATCAAGAAATCGAGATTTGTAATTCATTTTAAAATGTAAATGTAGGTAACGTGAGTGAGTTGTAAATTTGTTTTTGCTATTCTTTTAGTTTTCTCGCATAACACAAGCACTTTGAATACTTGTATTGCATACTAGGAAACTTATTTTCCAGCTTAAAATAAGAATATTGCATGATAAAATACATTTTCTTTCTTCATAAGTAAGATTTTGTACAACCAGAGTACAGGAATGGTCCCTGTTACTATCGTTCGCTCATTGATTTTATTTTATTATTCTACACGAAAGAAAATATAGGAGTGTTAGTCAATATGGGTATATTCTCGGAAATCTTTATTTTTTATTATTCCAGGCATTTCCCTCTGTGCAGTCATTCTCTCTCCCCACCTTTTTTTCTATTTGTTTTATTTGGGGAGAAAATTACTATTCCAGATATTTATTCCAAACATCTATAATCTATATTTTCACAGTTCTCATTAAAAACTGTTTTTCACTGAACATTCACGAACAAAAAAAGTAAATGCATTGTTAGAATAAAAAGAAAAAAGACAAAATTCTTACCGCTTTTAGAGAGTAAACAAACACATTTATATGAATGGAATTAACAGAAACATTTTGATAAAGTTCATATTCTATAAGGCAATGTTTATGGTTTGAAGTTAGGAAAATGGCCAGATAGATATTTGCTAAGATTAGGTTTTTACTTTTTATCAAAAGCTTCGTTCTGACCGGGACTGTTGTGACTTGAGGGATTTGTCTCGGTGATATAAGCTATTATTATTCATTTTTTTGTGTTAGCCCAGAGATTTAAGGTGTGTGGAGTCATGAAAATGCTTTTATACAAGAAAACTGAATCCATAAAAAAGACAAAAACTGTCGCGGTTTCACGCTTGAGAATTATGAAAAAAACCTTGCTAATATGGTTATACATACTAGAATCGTGGGGGGAAAAATTTTGCAAAGTTATTACAATTTTCTCTTTAGTTTTTATAGTGAAAACTTAATTTAAAAATTATTGTGGATGGTACAAAAATCGCGTACGTGAGCAGTTTCTATGTAAGCTACATGGTAAACAATAAACATTATTATTTCCATTCTTGTGGTTTTAAGAAAATTGATGTTTCAGTTTAAGATCTTTCCTTTTCGTAAGATTCTTAGCTTAATCATGTGGAACTGCAATTCAAATTGTTTGATTCAGGTTTGAAATGATAATGAACAGTTTAACTATCTTCTTACTAGAAGATTCAAACTTCTTTTTAATCGTCTATTAGTTTAGTATCTATTCTGCATATAAAAGAAAGAAATGCGAAAAAATATAGTTGATATTTTCTTGCTTTGCCCCTCAAGATGAAAACAGAAAAAGTTTTATCTAACTATTCGAAAATTAACTTAGGAGGAGGTCCTGAAAATTATCGATCTGATGTTTGAAAAATAGGTCGGGCCATGAACTTTTTAGCACCTCCTCGTATGCGGCAGGATCAATAAATCCGTAGCTTGGTACCTAGTTAAATGAATTTTAATCTGAAATTTTCACTATATAATGTTCGATCGATATGATTAAATAGACAAGGAAGGAGATTACATAGAAAAAGAAATTTTTGTCGCGTAAAATAATTTTTCATTATTAAGCTACTGACAATACTTCCTTTCTGGATTTTTCTTGTGCATTTTATAGTAAATAATCTTTGATATTTTTTAATCGTTTTGAATACATTTATATTGTAAAAGGTTTAAACTGTTGAGATCTGTTGTAATCGTCATTTGCTTGTTCTACCGTTGGTGTCTTTGGGGTTGGTCGTGCTTAGTCTGGGTCGTCTGCTTCGACCTTACTGCCAAGTGTAGCCTTACCAGGAGTTTAGAACTCTTGACGGCATCGCTCTCAGAGTCATTAAACCACACAAACCCCTCCATCATGACAAGAAGCGACCACCAGAGGTACGCACATAGAAACATACACGAATAAACGCACATATATATTTTACAGCGGATGACATGGCACCATGCGAAATTACAACAGAGTTGTAGTTTCATAACTGGATTCCGCATGTCTCATTCCACATGTGTCGTAGAGGAAGGTCATGGAATCAAGTGTGTGGGTCACTTCCTGGCAAGTTTATGTTCATCTTAAACAACTTCACTTCATCGGCTCTTTCTTCTATTCTGATTTTCTTTCACGTCCAACCAACTCTTGTAAAGCCAAACGGTGACACAGAATGGATGACGGAAGCAGGTTTTAGTGAAACTTGCAGTTTGGTAGCAAGTTTAGCCATCAACGCCATCATCATAAAGGAAGCGATCAGCAAAGAAGAAATTAAATTCTTGGATACGAGATAAAACGACGACGACGACTGTAAAAGGATTTCCTATATTTCCCGATAGAAAAGAAAATAATCCTTATATTAAGAATGTTTAGGTTATAGTGCACAACAGTTTATTGTATTCAATAAACAGTGACACTTTACAAAGTATGCATGAACAACTATTCCTATTATTCTGCTGGTAATGTTTTAAAATATGAGTTAAACTATGTACACAGACGGCGAGTACTCAAAAGACTTGCTGTCTATATACACAAGTGCACAATGTTAGGGAATGGTTCAAAGGGCATAGGCTTACGGCCACATCACGTTGAAACATTGGTTCCCGCATGATCACCGATGTTAAGCAACATCGAGCCTGGTCAGTACCTAGATGGGTGACCGCTTGGGAATACCAGGAGTTGTAAGCTTGGATGTGCGGGTGGTGTAATGGATAACGGCTCGGAATTGTTAATGAAAGAGGCGAATACCAACTCCAGTTGGCTTCGTTATATTCACTTACGTGCAAATATCCTTGGGAAAGGTATGAATCCATCACCTCTCTCCCCATCTATGGGTTAATTAGTAGGACTTGTATTTCTAATACCATTATTATCTCAAAAATATAAATAAAATTGTGTACAAAATATTTAGATTTCGGCTTTAAATAACCTATAGAGGTTGATATACCGCTAAGCAAAAACAACAACCAAAGGGTCGACAATAGCAAAATCAGTCGACGTTTTGATTTCATAATCAAACAAGTAGAAAAATTTAAATATCTGGGAAGTTTTCTAACAGAGGACGGAAAGTGCAACACTGAGATCCGAAGACGTATTAGGATGGCCAAAGGTGCATTCCAGAAGCTAAGCAGAGTATTAAGAGACAGAAAAATTTCGGTAGAAACAAAGAAAAAAGTATTGAACTGTTACGTGATATCTGTCCTCCTGTATGGCAGCGAATGCTGGGCAATCTCCTCAAAGATGAAGTAGAAACTTGAAGCAACAGAAATGTGATTCTACAGAAGGATGCTGAGGCTAGCAAGGACCAAACATGTGAGTAACGACAAGATTTTAGAGAAAATGGAAAAAAAAGGAAACTTATACTCATCATCCGAAGGAAGCAGTTGAAATTTCTGGGGTGCGTAACAAAGAAGGAGGGCTTGGGAAATCTGATACTCACAGGACAGACTGGGGGATAGAGGGACAGAAGAAAGCAACGCGTAACATACTTGATGGATGGTTGTTATAGAGTAGTTTCACAGTGGAAGCTTGTATTTCACTAAGTCGGTCCTAAAATAGGTTCGACGTACAAAACGTTAGGAACTTGATATAATAGGTAATGACGCAGTAATCTAGTTGTGGTGGCTGACACTTTAATATCCGACTAACGGTCGTTCGACATCGACTGACTCACCAACTCATTGAGCGACTTCGCGACTGCTACTACTACTACTTATTATAGGTGGGAGAGTCTATTAACTATAGAATAGGTGTGTTCCAGTATAACAATGGTAGAACAGCGTTTGGGAGGAATAACAAAAAGACAAAACTTATTAAGAGCTAGAAGGGACAGGAAGATGTGGAGGGCAATGATAGTCTACGTCCTGAAAGGACACCGCATCTCTCTATATATAAAGTTGTAACCTATGTCTGTCTGTTTGTTTGTTATCAAACTCCTCCTAGGGTGTTGGAGATAGATCCCCATAATCTGATATATTCTGAAGCAACATTACCCAGGGTACTTGGATACCTATATTTCATTTTGATCAAAGGAGATCGCCCGGGGAGGGGGAGCACCCTCGACTAAAAATTTTTTTTACTTTGATATAAATTAAATTTAAATTTGAACAAGGGAATGACTCCTTGGGTACTTGGATAAGTATATTTCATTTTTATCAAAGGGAGTCTGGGAGGGTAACCTGAAAATTTGTTTCCCTTTGATTAAAATTAAATTTAAATTTGAACAAGGAAATTACTCCTATCCAAATAACAGAAGGAGAAAGCCAGAAGATGGAGGTGACATCTGCAAGATCATTGAGTAATACTGAAATGCATCATTTTCTCCACAAATTATAACAATGATTTAAAATCAATCATCATTTTCTTACAAAAAAAATGTGTGATACGCAGCAAGGCGCAGGTAATTCTGTTAATAAGAAGATAGATCAGACGTGATTGGTAATAGCAAGCAGACTAAGTGTGTATTAGCCTTTGAGCTACATCGTGATGAGATAGGACTTTGGTATGTCACACAAGTAGGGACTCCGTAAAAAATGATACTACAGATATAGTTGGAATATCTTCGTTTTTTACTCTAAGTTGTCCTTTTCGTAAGGATTATACCAGGATTACCAACTGCATAGAACAGGGATACATTTAATGAGCGAGAAAGTGTTGTAATATTAACTGATAGAACTGTGGACTCATGTTTCCTCAAACAAGGGAGCAAAGTAAACAGGAATACACAATTATGTACATTTAACAACATACTTTATTGCCGGAGCAAACTGATCAGGACGAATACAAAAGAGGTGAATGAAGGCGTGTGACTGTACAGTTATCCTTCCTCGTACGCACGTCTGTACAAAAGCCATAGGAAATATTGCGGGTGACTTAAATTTTGAGAAGAGTTATTTTTTTTAATTTAGTAGAATTAATAGATACATTTGTGGATAATCAAGAAAGCTTAAGGGATTTTACTTCTGTGTATTATATTGTGTACAATTGCAGCATGTGGTTCTCTAGAGGTCAAAGTGTCCCCAAAGGGGGAACGAGACACGTTCTATCTTTAAGCCATCCTGTATGTGGTAGTAAAAAAGTACATCTCATCTTCCTTATCGCTTGTAAGCATCTACTATAATAAAATAAACGCTTTCAGTGCTAAAGCTGAATTAGTCAAAAACTTCTACTTAGAGGTTTTGCTATTTTACACTAGATGAAAGAAGAAAGAAAAACGTTTGCAAAAGAAAGGCAAAAGAAAGAGAAAAAAAGTCAAAGAAAAAAAGATACGATGAAAAGAAAAAAAAGAAAGGATAAAAAAGAAAAACAAAAGAAATAAATTTTTATGGGGCGTTCTGGCCAAATAAAAGATAGTTTGAGTTCTTTAATTTGTCCAACAGATTATGCTTAAATGTGTATTTGGACAGATTCTATGTTTTTACTGTCATTTAAAATTATTTGTTTCTCTTTTATTGAAGAGTTCCCTTGTGAAGCTGAGCGACCGGATGATGAAGTCCCTTTTGCAGTCCAATTTGATCTTTTTGCAGCGAAACGAAACGAAACTACGGCGCGCGCGCCTCAAACGTGGCGCACGAGATCTTCGCAAAATGACGCTCCTCCGAGTTGTCAGCAGAAGGATCCGCGGTTATGTCGACGTACTTAAAGACAGTTGTTGTTGGGAACGGATAATCGACTCGGAGACTGACCACACAGCCAGCACAACCGAGTACAGCAGCTCAATGACACCAGATATTTTCAGGGACGACGAACCGGCGCCGTACCGTGACTGTCGTTTGCAAGATACTACAAACAGTTTTCGTTCTGGTGAGACAACTCCAGAGTCGTTATTGTCGAAACACCCCAAAGAAATGCTGCAGATCGGTCAAGGGGTAAACGAGAAAAGCGTTCGTGTGATGCTGGACGGTTCTGCGTCACAGCTGAAGCGTCTACGGACTGAATAAAAGACAGCAACAAATATGAAGGAGCTTTCTTTAAGAAACTGTCATCAATTAAATTGACTTTTTAAAAATCTTTTTCATTCCATTAAACCAAAATTTTTTTCATTATTTCTTCTTCTCTCTCTCTCTCTCTCTCTCTCTCTTTCTCTGTCTTGATAAAACTCTTAGTTCGTCTCTCGCTGTAAACTTTTCGTTTTACATTTGACTCTGAATCTATCGATGGCATTTATTTTCTGCTCTTTTTCTTTTTTTTTTTAATTATTTACGTATAAAAACAATGCTGGCTCCAGATAACGAAAATAAATAAATGGGAACTGATAAAACAAACTCATAAAAAAAAAACGCCTAAAAATTATATTTGTCGTTTAAAGTTTAAGGGTCGCCAACCATCCCGAAAAATGTGCGATTGTCCCGCATTTTGATGTTGAAAGACGTGTCCCGCATTAACTGATAGGGAACACGTTTTTGTCCCGCGTTTTGAGAATCGATGATTCTTTTAAAAATGTTTTTTTTTTCTTTTATACAGATGTACTTAATAAACGCGAACACAGTTCTGTTTCACTCTAATGTTCTAAGTGAATTGTTACTTTCAACTGACAGTATATAATACTTGAATGATTATCTGTCACATATGAATTCCTATCGCTCAAAAATAACAAAGAGATTTAATTCAGCTTTGTAGGTCCGTGAATTCTTGGTTGAGACCTTGTGCGTAAAGGAATCCGCCGACTCCATGGTTGGAAATCTGTCCAGAGAGTCCGCGAACCCCTGATCGAGATACTCCATCGTACCGCATTTTCATGTTAGGCAGTTGGCAATTCTATTATACAGAACAAAACAAAACAGGCTGCAGAAGTAAATGAAGAAGAAAACTAACAGAAGCGATTATGAAGTAGATTGTAGAAGATTTTACAAGTAATAGACTAATGATTATTGAAAAGGATTTTTACTGCTACAAAACCAGCGTTTTCATCAAATTTCTCGTTAGTCCGATATTTGGAATATAACTAAAAACTATCTCGCTTTACGCCCTACCACTATAAATAAATACGTCATGGCACATAGAGGCAGTTATAAAAAAAAGTCGAATAGTTAAGGTTACTAGTCAGTTATGTGACATGCGTGATACACGCTTAGGCGATCATGTATCTTTTGATACATGACTGACGAAGCAGACTTTTTATCGCAGTAGGTTGCCATTTCTTTCTGCGGTAGACCAGTTGACATCCAAGGCTATAGAACCCGGTCTGTTCTGCTATTTACCCATAACTGGAGGGAAGGGGAGAAGAAGAAGATTCATACCTTTCCCAAGGGTACCAGCACGTAAATGAATGTAATGAATTCTACTGGAATTCGAACTCGACTCTCCGATTCCCCAGTCCGAGCCGCTATCCATTATCGTGCCTCCTCCTCTAAGTTTACTAACGTTACCTTAATATGTCATAATAATACGGAAGGGGAGATATCCAGTGAGGATCGAACTCGCTACACCTATGCACATATAACCGCGAACTTCCATCGACGAGATAGCTTCACCTTACGATGTGTTCAACAAAGGAACGGAAGATGAAAACATCACCAGGGCAAGAAAAGAAAACTCGAGCCTCGCTTTCATTACATAGGGTTCTTTAATTATGGGTTCACTTGGAATAGTCTGGTGTGGGTAGGTAAGTGGAACTTCAAGGATGATATCTTCCTTGCTACTTTTGTCTTTCCTCACGACAGACTAACGTACCAGATCATCCCTTTAGCCACCGTGAACTTGTCGCCCTACTCATCTGTGACTTTGACTTTCCATATTCACGATGGACGACTCTACGATCAACTCTCTCCTACATCCCTTCTGCCCATCACGACAGACGGCTTCTCTGACTGTGAACACACTCCCGACCACTCCATCAGACGCCATTTTAGAATGTGACCGTATATGAAATCACTACTGGAATTCCCTACCTTCCTTACCTCGTGTTTCATGGATATCGTCTTAATTGTTATGAGACCTTACCCATAATAACATAATGGACTATTCCATACGTAATAAATACTGCGCCTCAAGAGGAAGCAGAGAGTCCAGCCTGAAGTCGGGCGACCGGCTGACCGGTTGAACTCTCTGCCTTCGGGCGGGGAGGAACCCGAACGAGGCTACGCCGAAGGGCGGAGTCTCTTTCGGGGAGGTAAACCGACCCTGAACCCGTTTATACGGGTTCAAAGGGCATATTTTTGGCCGAGCCCACAGGCTCGGAGATCCCACGTCAGAAGTCCGTCAGGAGTCAGTCTGTCAGAGCAAGTCAGTCAGTCAGTCAGTCAGTCAGTCGAGTCAGAAGCAATCCGAAACAGAGTCGCGTTCAGACAATTACTACTAAACCTGATTGTTCGTACTAACACTTTTTACTTCTCTGTATATATTGTTTGTAATATATCTGTGTTATTCCATATCAGTGTTCGAATTCTTCTTTATTGGTTCTACCTTGGACTATCACCGTGGTACAAGGAACCGGACCATAGCAATAATCATTTCGGCCACAGAAACGTCGATGAACAAACAGATCTCTAATCTGTAGTCATCGACACTCTTTTTTTTTCGGTTCTATGCGACACTGAAATCCGAATGCACATTGGATTAGCAAATGCTGCATCTCAAAAGCTAAGCAAAGTATTAAGAAAGCGGAAAATTTTTGTTAAAACAAAGAAATGGGTGCTGAACTGTTATATGATATCATTCCTCTCGTAAGGCAATGAATGCTGGAAATTCTCCTCACAGATAAGAGAAATAGCAACAGAAATGTGGTTCTACAGAACGATACTAAGAATTTCATTGATGAAGTGCGTAAGAAATGAGGAAGTCTTAAGGAAAACGGGAACAAAAAGGACATTTATACTCAGAATTCGAAAGAGACAGCTGAAGTTTCTTGGATACATAATGATGGAGGAGGACTTGGAGAATTTGACACTCACAAGGCATATGAAAGAGCAAAGGGACAAAAAAGAAAAGAAGAAGAAGCTATGTTTATTTTTCTACATAGTATTAGACGAGTTATTTAGTGTAAATTAGTAATAAAATTATAATTTTGAATATTTCACTTGTTACATTTTAAAGACGTTTCAACTAGAGAGAAAAATATAATCTCCCTTTGACAGCTGTTAATCTATTATTTTTCACGTTAATTCATAAATAAAATATAAAAATCCGATTACATTTAGAACTATGAAACTAAAAAGACGCCATCGAGATTCTATTTTTGCTCGCCTTATAAATGAATAAATAAATCACGCTGACAACAACGGTTTGTCGAGCAGTTGCAATTGTAAAGGATGATCGAATGCACAATGAAAGCTAGCATAAAAATCATTCGTAATAAAAGCTAAATAAAATCATCAGAAACGAGGTTAAAATAATCACAAAATATATTAAATACAGTCCGACCTCTTTAATCCGGTACTCTTGAGACCAGGCCACTGCCGGACCATAGAAAAAAGCCAGATGATAAAATTCGCCCCCCAAACCCCATGTAAACCGTTTTACCAGCTCATTCCATTTATATATAACTGCTGTGTTATCAAAGGCAGAACAAAGCTTAAAACAGGAAATAAAAACAATCATTAATGTTTCCAAACAAGATTTTTATTGTTTTATGCAATACAAAGGCTAAAAAACGCCTAAAACCAAAAGATAATATATACTTTTTATACTGTATGCAACTATATATATAAAAAATGAGCAAGCCTGTATCATCAAAACACTTTGTTACTGTCGGCTGTTGCAGAAAGTTATAAACAACGTGTAGCACTGCCCTCGTAGATGCTCAACAAACTAATAGTGGCTGGTCTGGTGCTCCCGTTATATATCTAGAGATCCTTGATAAAATCCAAAGAAGAATCAGCAATATTATTGGTCCGAATTTGTCATTTCGGCTTCAGTCACTTTCCCACCACCGTAAAGTTGTATCCCTGTGCCTTTTCTATAAATACTTACATGGCAAATGTTCAAATGAGATCTTCGATATGCTATGTAGACCTTATGAATTTACGCATAGTACTAGACTGGCGATGAGGTCTCACCAATTTACAATTGAGTTGGTTAGATGTAACCGTAATTTTTATGCTAACAGTTTCTTTTCTCGCACTTGTGGAACTTAATTCCGGCTCCATGCTTCCCAGCCAACTTTAATCTTCAAAAATTTAAATGCAATGGCAACCGCTTTCTACTGTCTTGCTGATTACTGTTCTTTTGTTCTTGCTCTTTAGTAAATTTTCTAATTCTTCCACACCCAGTAACCCCTTGTGTCGTAGTGGCTTTACTGCCTTACTTGGGGTAAAATCGCTTAAAAAATACTGGACCATGGTAGTTAGCGGACCATTGAGTGATTAAAGAAGTCGGATTGTCTAGTCTTCATAATTTTATTCGATATTAAAATGATGCATACTTTGATTTATTCCAACTGTTGCCTCCATCTTAATTATTACAGAGGTTATTTTAAAATCATGGGCGTGTGACTGTGTGGTTAGAGAGTTCGCATTCCGATCATGAGACCCAGGTTCGAAGGTAACTTCCTGATAATATCAGCGTGCGGTATCGTTGGGAAGTGCCTGAAAACCATACAACGAATTGACTCAAGCTTTGCGAGGGAAAATGGGTAAATCATTTGGAAATCATCGATAGTTGTGCTAGCACATAGTCGTAAGTCATCTTGATCGAGGGTTCGAGCGTACTGACCTTGTTCAACTAAACTGTAACTAATGTCCGCTCAGCATAGTTGATAAACATATAGGTGGGTTCTGTGTGAATTGAAGAAACACAAAAAACGTGCCTGGGCAGGCGCCTGGCCAACATAGCTGGATATTTTTATAAAATGCTGTGTCTATAACAACATCTGTAACAAACAAGATGAGGACAATAGTTCGAATCAATCAAATAAATCATAGTGTAATAAAAATGCATTATTGCAAAATAATGAACGCCTGAAGATAGAGGGTACTCGGTCGAAACGTTGTGTCTATAGCAACATCTATAATAATCAAGATGAGGGCAAAAGTTTAAATAAATCGAATAATTTAATGTCGACAATTCTTCAGCTGAAAAATATTAAAATACATTCTAATATCTTTGTTTCATGACCGCACCTAATCTCAAATATCTGTAGTTCTTTAATTTGCAAAAATACCCAGGGATTGTTGAATTTTTGACATGAACCTTTATCGATCTATTTTCAAATATATTTTACTCAACTCTGAAGTCTTTCTGCTCTTTTGAACAACGATAAACCAGACGATAAAAAATGGAGGCATTAATGAAAGCTGCAATTTTTAGGAGTGCTCAATATCAAACATTTATTGATTTCTAATAATAATGTCAGTTAACAAAACTGACCGAAGTCTGTTTTCCCCCCAGTCAATTAATGTCTTGAATTAACTTTGTATTTGTCAGAGTAAGTTTCTGTGTTTTAATAATAAATTAAAACTAGAGATTATTTGTTGCATTGTTAACGTATTTTTTATGCTAACGTAAGCATTGTCCTGCATGTCGTTATCATTTTGAGCTTAACACTCAGTTCATTTTATGGCTTTTCATCATCACTATTCTCGTTGCCGTCGTTGTCACCGGCGTCAACAACAATATTGATGTTCTTCTCCTTTTATGGGCCGTGTCCATTCAGGACGTGGACAATCATGGCACTCCACTACTTCCTATCCATTGTAGCTCTTCTTTTTTACTAACATTTCCATTCCCTGTTATGCCACCTATTTACACAAGGTAAGTTACATATTGTTACCCTTTATTCTGTAGCGGAACCCCAGTATCACACAAGGGTGAACGAGGTCACAAGAGGCCCGCTAACATTTTTGAAAACGTTAAATCTGACGGTGAAACAACATGGACGACAGAACAAGGATATATATGATATACGCTAATTTATTCTAGAAAAGAAAAAGAATTAAAAGTGGTCGGAACGGTGGAGATGCAGAAGTTCTAGTGCAGGCATTGATGGTAGAGGTTGGTGTCGGTCGTTACCAGGATCATCGCTGTTGATTGTTGCCGGGATGATCGCTGATGGTTGTTGCAGTTGATTGTTGTTGTTGGTTGCTGGCAGGATCATCGTTGTTGGTTGTTGAAGTTGATCGTTGCCGGGATGATCGCTGATGGTTGTTGCAGTTGGTTGTTGGCAGGATCATCGCAGTTGATTGTTGCATTTGATGTTGGTTGTTGTAGTTGGTCGTTTCCGGGTTGCCAACTTGACGTGTTGGGAAGGAAAGAAGAGCTGGCGTTGTTCGGGCATGTCAAAGGTCCAGTGCAGGCGTTGCGTGTTTGCCGGTGGAGTCCGATATTAGTAACCTCCCGTATTAATTACTAACATAGTGTACGGGAAAGGTTGAGGACGACGTGCAGGCAGGCAGCCAGTAGGGACGGAATGCCGAGAGTCGAACAGGGCCAAGGAGCCAGGAGTAGTAGGCGAAGGAGAGAGAGAGAAAGGAAAGTTTCCAACTATCGTCAAGTTGGCAGACAAAAAAAAATGGGAGCGTAACTTAATACACAGCCCGATGATCGACATTCCTGGCCGCGAAGGCCAGGGCCTGCGTATCCGACAGTTTCAGTCACCCGACCGTGATTTAGTGAGAAGCCACTGCCTTGTGATAAAAGAGACCGGCAAGAGAATTGGATAAGCTAACAGTAAAGTCTCTATAATAAAATACGACGAGGTTAGCTAAAGGGAACTATGGCCTAAAAATGTCTAGCAGTATATTACAACAAGGCTTGTAATATAACTTAACTAAAAAGGGGACTTGTTAGTCTCTCCCATAGGTTAACAGTGTATAGGGGGCACAAACGAGAGGTCAAGGTCGAGATGACCTGTTCCTCTGTCGGTTTAAGGATCGAAGGAGGAGGTAACTCCGACAGTTCCACTTCGTATCAACATTTCTTGTGACCGTCAAATTATATATATATAAATGTGTGTGTGTGTGTGCGTAGCATATCTTCATTCAAACATGTTTGCTTGAATAATATAGACATAATATTGTTGTGGGAATGCTGGTTGTGTTTAGGTAGAAAACACGCGTCACCTGGTATATTTTCCCACAACAATGATTGAGGATTCGAATGTCAGTCCAAGTAATAAAAAAATAAAACTATACACAATAAAACTATATACAAATAAACGCAATGTATATATTAACAAAACAGAGGTACACATAGACAATAGAAGATTTGCGCCCAATGGAAGGAAAGACTCAAAGCTCTAGAAGCAATTATTATAAAAAAATAAACAGTCCACGTGTTAGATAGCGTTATCAAAGCAATATGTAAGTAAAGAGTACAAAAGTCGATTCTATTTCTTTTCCCTCTTTACTTACAGGAGACCTTAGAGATAACGTTCCTCATTCCCTTTTGGGGAAAATTTCAGTCACCAGGGAACTTCATGTTACATTGAACAAAACACACAGCATACAACTGTCCTAAGATTAATTGACTGCACACGAGCATAGCTAATAATTCTAGCAAACTCTTTTCAAATGTAAGCCTTTCAACATCTTTCATAGATATTTCAGACATATGTACATACTGTAAGGACATCTCTACACACACGCCCTCATTCACCATTTAGTTTGTTCAAACAGTATATTGTTAGTTAGATGTATGTTATTGTTTGTATGTTCATTATTCCTCCTTTGAAGAAACATTAATGTATATGTTATCCTATCAATTAATATCTTCTCAACAGTAACCTATGCGAATGAGTTTAATGTAGCGATGAAAGGAAAAGTGATAAAGCATTAGGAAGGGTTTCCATTCCAAGGTGATAAGGTTTGTTATCACAAAATAAAAAGCACCGACTGCCATCAAGAGTTATAAATCTTATTATTATTCAATCGTGTACGTTTGTGCGCTGTAGATCACAATTCCCAACAATAAAGTTAACGGATTTATCGGAAAGTGGGATCGGCAAGCAGCGCTAAACATTTCGGTCAAATCTTCTGCGTTCAGTTTTTTTTTTTGCACAAATGCCCTTGGGGAAAGTTGTGAATCTATTTCTTCTGAACGGACATGGCATTAAAAAAGAAAAAGTAAAAAACAAACAAATAAACAAACAAAAAACTGTCTGATCAGGGATGGGCGGGTTATCGACGCGGAAAAAAGGAAATTCTGCCTTTGTTAAATTCACTTTCGAACTGATGACTGGGAAAAGCAAGAATCCATTTCACACCTCTCCAGTTGCAGATTAAATAGCAGGGTAGACTGAGCTCTCTAGCCTTGACTGATATCCAGTCTTGTTTAATGGTAATGATAAAAATAATATTAGCCGTTTCCCTACAAAGAAACATTTGATATTCATTAACCGAGCAGCCAGAACGGCTTTCGATTGAAATTTATAAAATCTCGTGACAATAAATGTTTCAATATAAAAGTAAAGAAAACAAAATCTAACGAATTATATATAAGTAAACAAATAAACAACTTCCGGCAAAATAACCGCCAAAATAGATTACCCACAATGCACCACTGACCCGTATATATAAATAGCAGAGAAAAAAACAATACTCGTGGCCTGACGATTGCGGACATAAAGTTTATTTTTCAGTAGTCACATAATCGTTAGGCAACTAAAAAGTACAAGAAACTCAATTCTAAATTCCTTGTCCTTTTCAATCGCTTGACGATTGTGCGACCACCAAAATATAAACTGTGGGTTCACATGAAAAAGACTGCAATATAAGTATTTTTTATACATTTTATTCCCGTATATTGCTGTGTATATTGTTTTATATATTACATCGAGCATTGTAGTTTTATAGTGTTTTTTTATTACTTGTTATATAAAATGAGATTTGACATATATATATATATATATATATATATATATATATATGTGTGTGTGTGTGTGTGTGTGTGTGTGTGTGTGTGTGTGTGTGTGTGTGTGTGTAATTTTTTGCATACTCCCTTAGGAGATGCTTACTTTTTGAATTTACTGCAATATGTTCATGCTCTGGTTTAGAAGTACTGCTTTTGGTTGAAATTTAAAAAATCTTTCTCTTAAAACATTCTTAGGAAAATCAAGTCCAGTAGCTGTTATTGCTCTTTCCAGTATTGATGAGGGTTTCCTAACAAACCTTTTATTTGTAGAAGTGTGGAATGTCAACATCTTGATTATCTTTTATTATTTTCTCTTCGAGTTACAATTAATTTTAATTGTTGTTGCGTATGCTATCAATTTTAGTTTGTGTGAATATGAGTGTAGGTGCAAGTTAATACATACGATGCATATACAGTAGGCATACAGCAACATATTTGTGTGTATGCCTGTACATGTGTAATTACGTATGCACTATATATATATATATATATATATATAAGACATTTTTATGTTTATACATTCGTTTTATAGATATAAATATTTAAGTAAATGTTCTGTTTATAATAAACAGTATTAAACAACATTTAGCGGCCTGAATATTCTTTAAATTACAATCTTCCATGATTCTCTCACGTACATTCATATCTGACGGAGGACGAATATTTTCTATGAAAATTTCTCGGACATTCAGGCCGGTAAATGTTGTTTAATACTGTTTATTATAAACAGACCATTTACTTAAATATTTGTATCTATGAAAAGAATGTATAAAAATAATTCTCAGACTTTCTCCATTTAATAATGTGTGACGTCATTTGTTTACATTTGGATACGCCATGAGCAGATATGAATGTACGTAAGAGAATCATGGAAGATTGTAGTTTAAAGACAGTAAAATCGACCTTGCTAACCGAACTCTTCTCTGTGGCCAAATCGGTTAAAGCCACGTCAGGCTATATGACGGTTCTGTATAGGATATAGGTTCGATTCCTGTCGGAGGACGAATATATTCTATGAAAATTTCTCGGACATTCAGGCCGGTAAATGTTTCTTATTGTCTTGCACACTTTTTTCTTTATTTTTACATTCAGAATGCTTTAAAAATTCCATTTACAAGACAATTGTTTATAATAAAATTCTATTCAATCGGTAGACTCATAACGATTGAAAACAATGTTTTTGTTTGGGTTTGACCAATTCGTAAAAAAAAAAAAAAAAAAAAACTAATTAAGACATGCGTGTCCGTCAACCTTAAACAATAATCTTTGTCAATTTTATTTTTCAGTCTTTATGATGGTCGATACTTGATCTATCTCTTACTGTTACATCCCCGGGCAACGCCGGGCTCTACTGCTAGTAGTATATATAAGAATAACTTGTATCTTAATCAAATAATAAAAAAATCAAGAAAACTTTTATTAGATTAAATTTGTTAACGTAATATGTAGCTAAAGATGTATGCAGTGAATGCAGGCACATAAAGTCTTTAAATATAATCTTACATATTCAGCAAATTAACTTTTCGAAAAAGCATCTTAAAAACTGATTTATCTCATTGACTAGCGGAAATGGCTAAGTGGGGTGTTAAGGTCACCGATCGTTTAAGTAACCGTCGGGTGGACGTAGTAGTAAGCATGTTATTTGGTGCGGGTTTTTTTTATCAGAAAGGTCAACAAGGCGCTTGTTTGAAAATCTTAAATATGTTGTGTAAATTAATTAAAATTTGCCAGGAATTGTCTCGTCATTAATTCTCATCGACACCAAGAATTTGAAAGTTCTTGGTTTCATATTTAAAATGTTATAAGTGTACCAAAATTGTTTCTTAAATATTGGTTACAATAGCAATATGACGATACCATACAATGTCACACACTTTGACATCACCTTTTTCTTGTATGCACCGTGACTCTTCAAGATTTAGGCGGCCATGCCATTCTACAATTTCCTATCTTTTGTAGGCCTCAGCAATGTTTTTTTTTTTTTACTCCCCTCCCTTCGCTGTTCTGCCATCCATGTACACAGGATCATTAAGTAGTTTACTCGCTTTTTCCATTCTGTCTCTTGCTTTCACTATGTCATGTAAGTGTCAAATTTTCCAAGCTTTCTTTTCTCATTATGCGTCCTAGAAATTTCAACCGTCTCTGATTCTCTGTATAAGCGTCCTTTTTTCTATTTTCCTTAAAACTTCCTCCTTATTCACATGATCCGTCGATTGTATTCTCAGCATCCTTCTATATAACTATATCTCTGTTGCCTCAAGTCTCCTCTTCATCTGTCAGGAAAATGTCCAACATTCAGGGTGGATGATATTACATAGCAATCGAGCACTCGTTTCTCTGTTTCTTAATACCTTGCTTTGATTTTAGAAGACAAATTTTGATTTTCCAATACGCCTTCGGATTTCGGTGTCACATTTTTTGTTCTCTATTTAAAAATTCCCAGATATTTAAATTTTCGTGCTTCCTTGATTTTGACAATTCCAATTCGTAGGTCGCATGCTGGAATCTTATTTTTAAAGGCAACTAAGATAAACTCTCTATAAAACTTCCACAGAGAGCTTCCTGGATTAAAAAAGAAACCATATTTGTTACATATAGACATCTCATAATAATACAAATATAGAATCGATCAAAATGTTCACAATGATTGGAGAGATACAGAGTACGAAGAGTAACCCGATGGAGTAGGCGGACGCAGTATGAATTTCCGCCATAGTCCATGCTCTGAATACGCTATTGAGCTGTGCACAAACCAGCTCCGAATGCTATAAGTGGTTCAGTATTTATAATATGATTTATCATAACTGTTTATGAGTTTATGAGAACTAAAAGCTTCATAGTTCATTCTGTTTAATGTCTATGTCGTTCATGCGTGGTGGATATTCCATATTCAATACTAAAAGCAAAAGGATTGACTTTTTGAGCATTCAACCATTTTCAAAATTATCGCAATTCTTGATATTGTTTCATAAAGTTTTGGTCAATCAATACTATGATCTTCTTCATGTGAACGTATCCATAGTAAAATTTTTGTTGGTTGCTATCTGTGAGTTATGACCTGATGTCATGACACTTAATAATTACTCGTTCAGTTCCAAAAATACGCTTTTATGATATTATTAGGTTGAGTCATAAATAATCTCCGTCTTTGGTGTTCAATTGTAATTCTAAAGTCTCCCGTGATGTTGCCCAATTTTGTTCTTTGTTATACAAAGAAGCTAATTAACAGTTTCCCACCCGAAGAAAGGAAGTGAGAATACAGAGGGAAACGTTTAATGTTGAATCGAATGTTATTTGTTTAGTTTAATATTAAGGAAATATTGTAGATGAATAAGAAATCACAGAGCAACATAAACTTCTTGATATTGCATTGGTTTGGCGCGCCTCCAATATATAAAGTATCCATGAAGAGGTTTTATGTCACTGATTGAAAATAAAGTATTGATCGTCTATATAAAGGGAAATCTCTGTACACTAGCCTGTGAAGTATAGGATCACAACCGCCATTGTAGACTATAATCACAGCCTCCCTTATAGATTATAGGGTTAAAACCTACCTTGCAAAGTATAGGTTTCAAAGCCTCCCGTATAGTATATAGGGTCAAAGCATCTCTTGTAGAGTATAGGGTCAAAACCTCCTTTGTTGAGTATAGGATCACAGCCTCCATTGTAGACTATAGTCACAACTTCCCTTATAGATTATAGGGTTAAAACCTACCTTGCAGAGTATAGGTTTCAAAGCCTCCCGTATAGTATATAGGGTCAAAGCCTCCCGTATAGTATATAGGGTCAAAGCCTCCCTGGTAGAGTATAGGATCACAGCCTCCATTGTAGTGTATAGGGTCAAAGTTTTTCTTGTAGAGTATAGGGTGAAAGCCTCCCTTGTAGAGTACAGGATCACAACATCCCTTGTAGAGTATAGGGTCACAGCCTCTTGTAGAGTTAAGAGTCAAAGCCTCTTTTGTAAAGTATAGAGTTACGGCCTACCTTGTAGAGTATAGTCAAAGGCTTTCTTGTAGAGTATAGGACCAAACACTCTCGTGTAGAGTATAGGGTCATAGTCTACATTGTAGAGTACAGGGTCAAAGCGTCATCACATTAGGTACTGTTGCTGGAGTGGTTTCTGTAGCAAATAGATTTGACGGGGTGGAATTGCTAGCTCTGTGACCAACCAGTTTTAAATCCAAAGTTGTATTAGATTGGTTGCAAGCAAGGCCGGGGAGCCTAGCTATAGAAAGAAGAGATGGATTGATAACTTTCCAAGAATATTTGTGTGAAAGCGAACGCAAATAATACAACACGAATTTATACTCGGCCCGCTACTCCTACCTTCAGCGCTGATAACCGCTATGCGACGCGCATCTCTCTTTAATTAATAGAGACAATGTTAAAATTATACAGCCTCTGTTTCCATAATAGTTGTTACAAGAATTGCTCTGAAAGTGATATTTCTACTTTATTATGTTAGTTCACGACATCAGAGGTGGATATTGAGGGTATAATAGTAGAGGTGGGAACATCCCTTCAATAACCCGTAATTATTTTGCCATGTTACAGATAGTAGTCATAAACAATGGCATCTGTGATCAAAGAGTGTATGAAGCAAAAGTATGTCAGTGAATTCCTCCAAGCGGAAAAATTACACCTATTAACATTCATCGATGTTTGATGAACGTTTACAGGGACCAAACAGCGGATGTGAACACAGGCAGAGGGTAATGCGTTTCAACAGTGACTATATCGCTGTGTTTGATAAACTCTGCACAGTTTTCAACCCACAACATATAGAGTGCTTCGAAATAGCATAACCAATGATGGTACATGTAATATTATTGGTCCTAACCTGTTATCTCGGCTTATGCCATTTTTCCAACGCCGTAACAGAGCTCCCCTGGACCTTTTCTATAAATATTTCCATTGTAATTGTTCTGATAAACTTTCCTCTTTGGTACCTAGACTTTATGAATTTAAGGATACTACTAAATTGGTAGCAAGGTCTCATCATTTAGAATTGAAATGGCTAGATGTTAGCATAAATTCTCTGTTAACAGATTCTCCTCTAGCAGTTTTCGTTTATGGAACTCTCTTCCGGCTTCTTGCTTTCCAGTTAATTTTGATCTTCAAAACTTTTAACGCAATTTCAATAGTTATCGTCTGTCTTTTATCCATGTTTTTTATTGTTCTCTCTCCTTAATATTTTTCTTGTATTCTCTCGCGCTTGAGTCTTAGTGGCTTTACTGCCTTGATTGGGGGTGAAATGATTAAATAAAAACTATTTGGAAAAATAGTATTTTGTAGCTCTACATTTATAAGAGTCCGACCAAGCCGAAAATGGACTACTGTTGTCATATTTGGGCAGGAGATGCCCAGACTCCACTTTTCAATCTGTTGGAAAAGAATTATTTTCCACGCGTTAACTTCTCTCTCACAGGCGGGATGTGGCGAGTTTTTCACTGCTCTATTGCTACTACCATGGAAAGTGCTCGGACGAACTCCGTCTCCTGGTTTCATCAGGTCAATTCTTCACGGCTAGGACTCACCATGCCACTCACATAAACCACCCACATTTCCTCGATCTTTTCCATCGGCGAGAAGTAAGTTCCACTCAAACAGCTTCTTCCTGCGAACCACTACTCCATGGAACAGAGGATGTTTTCCCAATCACGACAATCTTAACCTCTTTAAGTCTAGAGTCAACCGTTATCTTCCTCTCCTATCAATATAAACTACCCCTTAACTTAACCCTTTACCTCGAGTGGCCCTCGGGCCTTGTACAGGGTGAACCTTACCGTAAAATAAAAGCTGAAAACTTGTTCAAACCAACGGTGTTCATGTGTTTAATTTCCATGGAAATAAATAGGAGGCAATGAGGCAATACTACCGAACATTTAGGGAATGAAACGTGTATGCAAATGTAACAACTATTATGGGATAGAAACAGACGTAATCTTTTGTCAATATGCTAAATGTTAACTGAATAATAATACACTTTTTTTAAAAATATTTTTGATCGTTATTTATTTATCTCACGAGCCAGTAGATCGTCATGTTGAATTTTTCCTGGTATCTATCTGGTCAGTGTTGTTATTTGATACTGCTCGTCTCCTTTCCAAGCAACATTCAGCAAGTTGCATTGGCTGACATGGTACCAACAGCATTCACTTTCTAGTTTTCAACAAAAGAACGCTGGGAACTTTTGCACACAGGTAATATTTTATTAAAAGATGACATACTGTATTAATTTAATGGCAGCTTCTACTCTGAATTTCTTGAATGACGAGTTATCATTATTCACATTCCGACTATTGTTCGCTTCTGTGTTAAAGATGAGAATATTAATCTGATTTTAAATAATGTAGTTTCTCCTTTGTTATATTTATTACAATGGATCGTTTTTCTGGCTTTCATCATTTAGTTCAACTATCTACATATAAAAAACAGAGGATGTTTGTGTGTCTGTGGGATACTTTTTCACTCGAGATCCATCCATCCGATTTTGACCAAACCTGTCATATACATAGTACAGTGTAAGGGATAGGTTCTTAGCGTAAAAAATCAATAATTTAAAAAAAATCAATAATCGATAAAACCTATCAAAAATCGATAAATTCAACTTTTTTTCCTCTGATTTCGTTCAAACTCGGTATGTAGGTTGCTTACATCATGATCTCATTTTTATTTATACGCCACTGCACAAATCGATTTAAAAACAATTTTTAAACTAAAAACTCCCTCAATTTTCAAGCAATCTAATACAAACTTCACTCCATTGTAGCCAACAATAAGTTGATTGTTTAACAGTCATTTAACTTGATAATTGAGTCCAACCATATAGTGAAAACCCGCGTAAATAGCGAAACATGGTGATTTTTACTGGTTTCTTTCTTATTTTTCGTTAATCTTTCAACCAATTTTCATCAAACTTAACAATTGATTTATAAATACATCCTCTTTTACATCCCTGGTAACACTCTGACAAATTGAATTTCAAAACCCCAAAATAATTGTGGTCTGAAGTAGGTCTTCATGTTATCTGTTTTACCCCTTCATGTCCTCGGCTAACTTCGATTGAATAAATACAGACTACTTCTGTTATATCAGTAACTGCATTAATTCAAAATGTTTTTTTTTTTAATAAAAGTACTTTAAAGTAATTGAAGAAGATAGACTCTATTACATCTAAACATGATGCTGTTTTTTCTCCATTCTAATTGAGTGCTTTTTCTGTTCGACTAGCTGGGTATGGCTGCTAGTGGTATTATAAGTGAAAACTTTTATTTCAAGTTAGAAAAGATACAAAAAGAATATCCACCAAATCGATATTATTTTATAATACTGAACAGGCTCCTGAAAGGATGCTTTCCCAATCGTAGTGATCGAGGAAGCATCCTTTCAGAAGTATAAACTTCTTATTTTAAACGTTATATTTAGTAGATATACGCGTTTGAGTAGAAACCCCTTGTATTTCAAACTGTAAATCTGTTTACAGACATCTGGCACTGAAGTGTCTTAACACATGGGTCGGAAACATTTTGCTGACTATGTGCCGACTCAAGGTTTTAAAATCATTCAGTGTGCATACGTATTTTTATACAAGTCAAGGTCAGTATATCTGTTCTAAAATATATTTTATATAGTTATATATACAATAATATGTAAACCACATTAATAGAAATAAACTGTTTTTAAAACTTTTTTAAAAAGTTTTTATTATTAATGGGAGTTCAACGAACGCAGTTTTGAAACAGATAAATATCTTCTTTGGGTTGCAGTAGTTATTGGTTCGGACTTCGTGATGTCATTTGTGGCTGCGTGCGATTAAAATAGATATGTATGTAGGGGGAGAGAGAAGGAGATTTGCTAAGCTCAGTTTAGTCTGGTATATGGTTAAATGAGATAAAATTGGTCGCCCAGCAACCACCTACATTGCCCAGCTATATTATGACATAGAATGCCATCCTGATGACCTTCAAGCAGGACCGTGATGGTTGACGTGATAAACTCATCATGAATGTCCGAGCTACCTCGACTGAATAAATATAGGAAACGGAAGAAGTAAGAATTTACCATAAAGGGAATATTCTTTAGTTTCGAAAATCAAATCCTTCGCTTTTAACTGGGCTCATATACCTTAGCCATCAAGCAGAGAGAGAGAGAGAGAGAGAGAGAGAGAGAGAGAGAGAGAGAGAGAGAGAGAGAGAGATGTTAGAAAACTGAAAGAAGGGAAGGAAAGAAGGAAAAGAAATAATGAGTAAATACTACAACAACAATAACAATAATGATGACGATGATAATGATGATGATGTTATTGTGCCAAATTGGAACAAAAAGAGTATAAGCAATTGGTAAAGAGAATCCACTGGGAAATATACCGTAAATAGTTCATAGTGAAAGAGAAATGGTATGAATATCAGTCAGACTTTGTGGCAGAAAAATGGCTGACACAAGATATGATATTTCTCTGTTCAGATAGATCGTGTTATTGAAGCACAAAGACCCGAACTTATTATTACGGATAAGGAGAGCAGCAAGTGTTGAATTATTAATGTTCCGTATGATACAAGAGTGGACGGCAAAGAAACTGAAAAGATTGAAAATATTAGGATCTGACTAGGTAGTTAAAGATGCTATGGAACATGATTGTTGAAGGGTAATGGGTGCAATTGGAACACCACCTAGAAACTGGAAAGAATGTTTGTAGGAAATTGGAATTAAGACGAGTATTGAAGATCTCCAGAAAACTACCATTATTTACTCTGCGAGTATTTTCCGAAAAGTTGTTTCATTGTGAGGAGTTTTGTTGACGCCATGACTCAAGAACAGAATTTTCATTGACTATGTGCAACACCAACGGTTACGCCTAATCAAACATGTCGATCACAAATTACTGGAGTGTAAAACGCGTTCAAGGCGGCCAAATTTTTAAAAACAAAGCACTCAATATAAAAAAGAACAGCAAAAACGAATAGATAAATAAAGGTTCAAATGACTTAAAGTTTCGCAGAGACACAGATCCGCTCGTCATGGTAAGATGAATCTACTGAATTCATTAATTTAAATTAGGTACTGCTAAAAATGAGCGTGCATGATGAAAAAATTCCCCCCAAAAGTTTTATCATTAAAATTTTCATGTTATTATTAAGAGATCAAAGAATTTTTTTATTATCAAATTGTATTTTAATCCTTTTTAGAACCTTCGAATTTTTGGTTAAAAACTTTGATTTTCTTGCATCAGTGGGTGACCATAAATTAGTATGGGGAATTCTAGAGTGTTTTTTGTGGAGAAAAACACACTGATTTAGAAATTCTTGCAAAAATCAGATAGCTTTTCGACACTTTCAGGACTTATTCACGAATGAATTATTTTGGAAATGTTTCTTTTTTAAAATATCTTGGTAAAATATTCTTTTTTACGTCTGTTATGCTTGTCGGAGTTAACTCCTCCTTCAGTCCGTTAACCCTTTCACCAGGGGTCTCTCTTCCCTGGCTATAAATAGCCGCTGACCTTTGGCCTCTATCTCTTTTTCCTTCAGGATTTCAGCTATCAACCTCGAAATGTAGGCGCAAACAAGGGATAGCGTGGAAACACGCTAAGCACAATACACACACACGCACGCACATACAGAATATTCACACACGCACGCACATACAGAATATTCACACACACTTCGTCCTTTGTACTGTTTCCATGTATTGTAACTTGTTATTAATATATAATTGTATATACATATATTATCGGTCTTGTGTTTTGTTTGCTTTTCTTTGCCTTCTTCTTTGGACTTAATCAAAGTCCAACCTTTTTATGTAGTTGGGCTCGGTGGGCAGGAGTATCTGAACCATACATGCGTTTCTTCTACGTCTGACTTCTATCAACAACATAACCGCTACGGCCCCTCTACACGCTATACATTTTGAATTTTATGAAATTTCGAGAAATTCATTTTTGTAGAGCTCACTGCTTACATTAGTTATAAGCACAAGTCATTGGAGAATTTAAACAATTTTTTTTTTTTTCCAAACAGAGCCCCTAGAGAAAATCATTCTTTGAATCATAAAATAAAAAAAATGCAATAACACTAGAACATTATTATTATTATTATTATTATTATTATTATTATTATTATTATTATTATTAATTAGGAAAATCTTTTAATTGCTTTTATGAATAAAATAACTTATGGACACTATTGTTTTAAGAAGTTTTTTTCGATGAATAATGAATTTTTACAAGAATTTTTACTTTTTAAAAATTTAATTAGAATAATTTATAAACTTTTACAATTCTGTATTAATTTGTAGCGGTTAGGTGATATTGTTAAGTAAAAACTGTTTACTAATCATATATGGAAAAGCTTATTACAATTTTAAAAAGAATTTTGAATATTTTTGTGCCTGTTTGTGTATAAACGTGCCAATTTTTGTAAATACGGACTTCCATACACAACATTATCAGAAAATGAGAACGGTAACTACAGTAAATTTAAAATTTATTGGTAATTTTCTAACATTTCCTCAACAAGCGTCTTCGTAAGTATGACTATAAAGCCAAAGTAACTAAAATTCAATAAAGATTGAATTAGATTACTTAGAATATTTTCCTAAATTTTCAAGATTACTGAATAGTTAAAAAGTATATATAAAAAAGTTGTTCACGTTATATTCTTGCTGTAACACACTCGTTTGTATATGTTTGTATTACTGTTTCTGTTAATATATTTGTTTAACTCGATTCCTCTCTTGTGTCTTTATTTCTGGCCCTATCAAGGCTACAACATGGAGTTATTTTCACACTTAATTATCATATTTTTAGCAAATAAAATTTCTGGAGAAGCAGGGAAAATGAAAGATGACCTCCAAAAATGAATGTACAAATGATTTCGGCCATCTCACACAAACTAAGTCAGATGTTATATTAAAACAAAAAATGTCTGCAAAAAAATATTATATAATGTTTATTTCAAGTTAATGCACATTATCATTTAGTGTGGCTTGAATAATTGTTTCAGTGTGCCTGGGATGTGGATGCGTACAAACCCTTCCCCATCTTCACAGTACTAGATACCATTCCCTGTGGTTGGGATCACATAATTTAAGATCGCGTGGATTCTTCTGATGAATCCTACTCATTAGTTCTACGAACATTTGATCAATGATTTAAGCCATAGCTCTCATCTGGCCAATCTTTCAATACAGTGATACATCAATCAGTCTCTGTTATTTTGCATGCGATCTGTGATATGGAGCTCCGTAATGCTAAAAAAAAAATAATCTTGCCTCCATCCAAGTCTGGTATCAAATGTTTCTTTAGCAACAATATGAATTTTGTACTATTTAAACTATCGTCAATTTTTAACCAATTTTCTTGAACCATCCATTTTTATGCAGCCTTAACGCATCAGAATCTTAGCCTCGCCAAACTTCACAGTTTTCTTTGTGCATCGTGGGTTATTTCGTTTTCTGTCAGTCTTCTGACAGGTTCACACATATTAAAATGCAGCTCCATGTTCGTTTCAATGTGATCTTATCCCAAAGCATCTGCATCACACTTTTTATACCGCTTTCACCAACTTAATGTTACCTTCAAATACTTTTTGTTTAAAGATGATTTCTTTATTGAAATGAACCTCTTCAGTATATGTTCTTGAAGGATACACTTAGTGTTATCTACCGACGCCATATTAAACAAATCACACTCATCCATCACTTATCTCTCAGTCACTTTTCGCTGAGCTTTTTGTTGTTTTGATCAGTCTCTATATTATACCTATGTTGCAACTTTCGAACGCGACCGTAGTTTAGTCGATTCAAATCTCTTCCAGATCTTTGAGACTTCGTGGGGATTTCTGAAATGCTGCTTCTTGACATGCCAAGTTCCTTAGAGATTGATCCCTGGTTTATACACTTGGCCATCTTCACTATCTTCATTCTGGTTTCTTTGGAAATTTTCCCCACGATTTCAAGTAATGAAAAAATGAAGGAATTCGATGTTCGTATTTACCCTATAATCGCCCTAAAATTAGCAGTGGAACAGAAGAGATGGCTGAAGAATTTTGTGAAAATGACTCCATCTGTAGACAACACAATAATAATATCCATTTATTATAAGATATTATAATACTTATAACATCCATATGTAAGATGTTAATTATTAGAAATTTACTATAGTTTAAAATGGTCGAAAACCTTTGTGTAATTATACGATTTTTCATACATCCTTAAGAGACAGATAGAATCTTTTTCCTTTTAATTTAATTTAATGGCCAGGGTTTCTTAGAAATCTTATCTCCAGTCCATCTTTGGGTCAATTTAATGACCAGGATTTTTCAGGGATCTTCTCTACAGCCTGCCTTTGAATTGTCAAACAAAATTTTGTTAGTGATTTTAGATAATCATAAAAGTAGAATCCTTTGAAAAAAGGATCACCCAAAAGCTGAATGGGTAATCTCCTTTTACGGAACACAAGTGAACGGATAGGGGTGGTGAGACCCTAGCCAGTATCCATATAATGAGTCAGTCAGTCAGGAAGTCAGCACTGAGTGAGAAAAGGACCAGCAGTAAGTAAGACGTTCAGGCACTGAGTGTAAGGGTTCTTTTCCCGTGGCCGGAAATTAGTAAGACAGCAGTTCACCTTCTCAAAGCCGAAGAAAAACCTTGGGGATTAAGCTTGAAATTGTATTGTTTGATGCTTCCCAAACAGTGTCTTGAAAAGCATTTGTCATTCTTTGTTGAATTTGATCACAGCCAGTGAAACAAACCTGTGAACATAGCAAGCCGGGTAAATACACATACAGCTGACCTTGGATGTCATCACAGCTTGTGTAGTGACAAGCGGAAGAGCATCATCACATTGGCACAGTAGTGTACATGGAAAATACCATGCTTGATTCTGTCCATATTTTGTACAATAGCAGTGAAATTGTTTAGCTTTATAAAAAATTGCAGATAACTTGTGGTAGTAACCAGTGTGTATAGTTATATTTTTAGGGCAATGTTTTGAAGACAAATGAAAGTGGTTATAATGTGTTGTCATGAGTTTATTGAACAGCAATGCTACCACGTGCTTGTTCATGTTCAGACAGGAAGTAAACAAGTTTATAATGCCTTTTGACTCAATGCATGAACATGTTTCCAGCCATCAAGAAACAAGGTCAATATTTAAGTGGCCATATTCTGGTGCTCCGTGTACTACTGACTGTAACAATGATCACTACATCTAAACTTATGCCCTGCAACATGCCCATACAACTGCAGTCAAACTCCTAACTATAAAATATCTCAGAGGAACAACAGCATTCTATCATTAATATGCAACTGCTTTCAAGGTTTTTAAACTAAATAATAGGAAGTTGTTGCATGCAATGCTCCAAATGGATGGATTGATCTTATCAACCTTTTGCGAGTTATTTAAAGGTGGAAAATATTTTTGATAGTAAAAATAATTGTCTTTGTGAGTGAATATTGCATTAACAATTTTTTGTGAATAATAATGATTTTTCCATATACAAATCATACTATTTAACCCACAGCTGGGGAAGTAATGGATTCATACCTTTCCCCAAGAGTGAATTTAGCAAACTCAAATGGAATTTGAATTTCTCATTTCAAACTGCTATCTTTTTACATCACCTGAACACCTGCCCCGAACAGACAGCCACAGTAAGCCCATGTGAGTTGAATTTTGCAACAATGGTTGACTATTATTTACTGATGAATGCAGGATCATTCTGTACTTGTCATTAAATGTGGAGATACAAAGGTGGCCATTATGCTATGGTTAACATGCTCCCAAACCATTGAATTGGGGGTGGCAGTGTAAGATTTTGTAGAGTATTAACCAGTTAGAAAAATGAACCTGATTACTGTTTATGGAACTGTCACTGTCCCGTCTTATCTGTGGGATATTATTGACACCACCATGTCTAAACTTCTTCATCTTTGATCACAAAACAATTCCTCAATGTGCTGACCACACATTTTCAAAAGGCTGGTTTCTCCACAAATGGAGTAGGTGGCTATGGCACCAGAATATAACCCACTTGTGGGACCAAGTGAGATGATGTGTTTATATGCAAGATCTCTCACCTTTGAGAACTACCTACCACCTTAGTTTTTTAAATCATTTCACCCAAAGCAAACTGATAATGCCACTAAGATGCAAGGGATTATTGGGAGTGAAAGAAAATGAGAAGACTTTAGTGAGGAGAAAAAACAATAAAATAACAGGTTTCAGGAAGATAGAAGACAGTGATTAATGTTTCATTTAATTTTTTTAAACATGGAAGTAAGAAACTGGAAGAGAGTTCCACAGTTACGAAGTGCGAGAAAAGAAACTATTAGCATAGAAATTAAGGTTAAATTGAGCTATTTCAACAGAAAAATGATGTGACTTAGTTGTCAATCTAGTAGTGTGTTTAATTTCATGCAGTGAAGGTACCAATAAAGAGGACTCATTAGAATAATGGCCATGAAAATATTTATAGAAAAGACAGAAGGAAACCACATCACAACAATGGGAAAATGATTGAAGTGGAGATTCTAGATAAAGACGAATGACATTACAAACACTCCTTTGGATTTTCTCAAGAATCTTGAGATATGATGCAGAAGAACCAGACTAGATATGGCAGTAACATTCAATACATGGAAAAATGGTTGATTTATAAATGTGCACGATGGATTCTTATACTTAGCATCAGAAAGAGATAGTTGAAATTTTTAGGGCATGCAAAGAGGAAAGAAGACTTGGAAAATTTGACACTCATAGGACATATTGAAAGAAAGAGAGACAGGAGAACAGTACGTAATCTACCTAACAAGCTTGTGTAAATGGTTGGCAGAACAAGGATTAGGAGATATAGCATAAATACAAACTTTAATAAGAGCAACAAATCAAAGAAAATTGTGGAGAGCGATGATCGCCCATCTCCTGAAGTGACACTGCATATAGAAGTTATAAATTTAACATTGACAAATATCCAATTGGAGTTATTTGAAAATTATTTTTTTATTTTTCAATGCAGAAATGCATTACATATTTGAAAAAAATGTGAATTAAATCCTATAATAATATAAGTCTATTAGGCATTTTTAAAATCTGCTTTAAGCATACAAGAATGTGACACTTAAAATTCATTGGCTGATTGACTATTCAAAAGAATCTGTCAACAAATACAATGAATAAAGTACTGGTGAACTTAAAACAAAAAATTAATGTTTAGGTCATGTAGTGATTTTTCACTCTTTAATAATGTCACACATTCAAAGCATTATTTACTCCATTGAAACCAGCCACAAAATAGTTACAAGAAAACATGCAAATGCATTTTTATAAGTATTTTTGTAAACTAAAATTGAATTGGATGTATGTGTTACATTGAGGTTATTAGTGCAGAAAGTGAAATTGGCATGCTAAGTTCAAATTCTTGCTCAGTTGAATTCATTTTCACACAAATCCACTTAAGGAATAGCATGAATCTATCTCTTCTCCCCTAGCTCTGTGTTAAATAGAAGAGCAGACAGGGCTCTCTAGCCCTGGTTGGAAACCAGTCTATAGAGAGAACTCTGAAATCAAAACCAATAGAGTGTCAAGCTAGTAACTCCAATCCATAAAAACAGAAACAACAGCAGTAACACCTAGTGTGGTGAAGCTGTGACCCTATAACAGTGGTCCCCAAACTCTTTTTCTCTGGGCTGCATTTTAAGAATTAAAATTTGCTTGTGCCTCACCAAATTTTATATGATAAAAAGTACATGTAGAAATTAAAAAAAACAAAAAACAGAGAGAGTGTTAAAGGGAGATAACTCTCTCCTCCAAATTTGCAGGCCCTAGTTACTATATTCTTAATACTTGATATAATGCAAAATTATGCCAATGATAAAATTGGTCAATAATTATTTATAACTATTTATACTGGGACTCATGCATGCAATTACAAGTAATCCATAATAATATTTAAAATTTTGAAATCATTTATTTTTGGTATATGAATTTTTTGAAAACAATTCTAAATCTTTGATTGTCTTTCACTCATTCCATTTCACCTGCAATCCACTTCTGCTGCACTCATGAGGTGCACTACACCATTTAGGAACCACTGGTCTATATACTAGAGAAATTCTAATGGAATTGAGGAAGAGAAGAAAAGACTCTAAAAAGCTCTATAATTGCTCCTTTTGTTCAACTTGTAAGCCATTAGTTTGAAACTGACATATTTCTTAATTTTTTTGTTTGTTTACTTGAATTATCACAACTCAAGAGCATTTTTAAAAAGTTATTATTCATTTTAATATTAAATTTGAAATTTTTCAAAACTATTAACAATATTTATTCATATCTTATTGTCAAAATTTGTTTAACATTTGCTTATTTTTGTATTAATTAAAATACATTTTTTTTAAAGAAATACATTTATTGAACAATAATTTTATTTATAAATTTATTAATCAATTGATCTTCCAATGTATTCCTATTTTTCAGATTAGATTTTTTATTTATTTAAATGCTGTCTTTTCCGAACATAAGCAATCATGGCTCTCCATAAATTGTTTTTTTTTTATTACCTGTAAATTGTCATGCATTATTGGGAAAGATTGTGGTTTCTCATTGCCTTCTCTATGGCTTGAAATTCAAAGTTTTTCTTCTCTTAGACAAGTTGCCACTCAAAGCTAGAGAAACTAGTCTACCTTACTATTTAAACAATAGCTGATGGGAAAGAGAAACAGATTCATGCTTTTCCCAAGGGCATTTGTGTAAAAGTGAATGCAGGGATCTAGGCTGCAATTTGTCAGATGAGATATATAAAATATCAGCAAAATTAATGTTATTGTTTTGACAATTCCAGGACACTTTTGAGTAAGTTATAAAACTTTTGTCTATTTCTATGAGATCTATGTGATTAGGACATATGATTCCAATCCTTAAGGAATTTGCATCAAGAAATACATCTGCCTTCTGAAAGTATGTAAACTGTTAAGGAAAGCATAAATCTTTGTCTAAACTGGAAATTTTACCCCTAAAAAGTTAAAGTTACTTGTGAATTCAGAATATGGAATTTCAAGCAAGACTAAAGCAAACATTCTACTAAGAAGCATAAAATAATGAAAGCCTTAAAAGTGACTTCAATAGATTGATTATAGGGGAAAACTAGGCTAAGATGTGATGGCATGTTTATGAATTGTAATTTGTGGGATAATCCCACTTGTCTGCCAAAGAAATTCTGCTAGCAACTACTAGATTACATTGGCAAAATAGTATATAAGAAATGGATGAAAAGTAGCATTCTCTATTTAACTTTTTTTTTTTTTTTTACCTACAGGATAGAGGTAAGACATATTTTGTTTCTTTCCAGGGAGGACATTTTGGTCCCCCAGCAAACCTCATGCACCAATGAGCGCAACACAGAAAAGTATATAACCCAATACCTTACATTTAATTGACTGCACACAAACACTTTTTTTAATCATTTTACCTCAAGCAAGGCAATAAAGCCACTAAGACAAGACCTTACTGAGTGTGAAAGAATAGGAGAAAAACAAAAACACTATTAAAGAGAGAGAAAACAATAAAAGAACAGGAATTAAGAGGACAGAAGATAATGATTGACATTGCATTTAAATTTTTGAAGATCAAAGTTGACTGGAAAGCAAGAAGCTGAAAGAGTTTCAAAAGTGAGAAGTGTGAGAGAAGAAACTGTTAGCATAAAATCTATGGTTACATTTAGCCTTTTCGGCTATAAAATGATGAGATCTTGTCACTAATCAAATAGTACACTTTAATTAATAAGGTCAGGGTATAACGTAATAATTGTACTAAACCAACTGATAAAGAACACTTTTCAAATTGTCTGGCACAATCTTTCATAGGAAATTTGCCTATATACATATATATAAAAAAAAATTCTACAAAGACACCTTTGTTGTTTCCATTTAGTTTTGCTCAGGCACATGTTGTCGCTAAATTGTATATTTAATTCTCTCTTGTTTGTGAAAATTAATGCAGTCACTAAACTAACAACTAATATTCGCCAACAAACTAATTATAAATGTAATGTTGACAGCAGTGAATGATCTCAGCTTGGACTTTTCTCTTGGCTGGCAATTACCAATCGTTTTAGTTCAGCAATGAAAGACTCCAACACAGAATTTTAACTAATGTATTAACTATCCAATGGGGGCTGTTCCCCCTTCACTAGGGAGTCATTTCAGACACAAAAAAGAACATGTCTACATTGCTTGATGTGCAAGAACCAACTCACTGAAAAACCTTTAACTATCATTTCCATGCTAACTCAGCCAAGCAAAATCAACTTCCTATATTATGGCTTGCATCTGACCCCATGAATCAACCTTAGGAAATCAGAGCAGAGATACACTTCCTCTAAAAAAAATAGTAGTCTGCTAAACTATTATTTAACAGTAACATTTGTTTATTCTATTCTATATAAAGTATTCCAAGAAATGGGACTCAAGTTAAACCTTTCCAAAACAGAAACTAATGTTTGGAATTCGAATGGTAAGTAGCAATGGCACCTACTTGAATCCATCATAAAAGT
Source organism: Acanthosepion pharaonis (assembly GCA_903632075.3). Lineage (NCBI taxonomy): Eukaryota > Metazoa > Mollusca > Cephalopoda > Sepiida > Sepiidae > Acanthosepion > Acanthosepion pharaonis. The sequence continues at coordinate 1,639,891 of CAHIKZ030003369.1, read as the reverse complement.
AAAGGCTGTAGAATTAGTAACTACCAAACACTTCAAATACCTTTGCATGTGGATCAGTTATAAGAAATTTAGTATTGGAGAAAAGGAAATTAAACATAGAATAGGCTGTACTGGAGGTAGTTTCACTTAACACCTCAAATTACTATAAAACCAAAACATTAGCATGAAACCTCGAGACATGTTCTTAAATAGCCTCATCAGATTGAGACTTTCATATGGATGCCATGCATGGCTCCAAACCTGTTCAGAACTATCTAAACTGTCAGCTGTATACAACCACTTTGCAAGATTAATGGTTAAAAAAATGAGGGTCTTAGCAAAGACCATCCTTCTTTGAACATTGTGAACTCATGCTACAGAATCACAAACAAAAAACTGTACCAAATAATAGAAACCACATCACTAGAGGAATACCAACAGTAGCAACAACTAAAATGGATAGAACGTTGTTGTGGTGTAAATAAGACACCCTCGGTAACACAAATGAACTAGGCAAGAAGCCTTAAATAAAGAGCTCAAAGTGAGTCAGGAGCAGTTGGTTGGAAAGAATTCTAGTAACGTCACAGTAAGTGCCTAAGTGAAACATAATATTATAACTGCTAAGAGTGAGTTATAACAGTAGCAATGAGGAATTGAAACTCATATTTTTTTGCTTTCGCACACATAATAGTAATGATGAGAAATTAGAACCATATTAGTTTATTTTTCTCTTTGGTGTATGTAAAAAAGAAAAAAAACAGATATTCTTCAAATATGAAAGAATTATTAGTGGTAAAAATACAACAGCATCAACTTCAGAAAATATTTTTAGATTGTAAAATATTTTTTTTTTTGAGATAATGTTTAAGGATACAAGTCTTACTAATTAACCCATAACTGGGAGGGAAGAGATCAATTCATATCTGTCCCAAAGATATTTGCATGTAAGTGAATATAACAGACCCAACTGGAATTGGAACTCAACTCATGGATTAACAATTTTACCCATTGCAGCATCTGCACCTCTAAGCTTACAACATCTGATATGGTTACCCATATAGGTACTGACCAAGCTTGACATTGCTTAACTTTGGTAATCATATGGGAACTGGTGTTTTGAGGTGATGTGGCCATAAGCCACCACAGATGGAGTGGTATGGAGTATGCAAAAATGGGGAGAAACAATGGTGGCTCAAATATTGCCACATTAAGTGAACAATAACGTGGTCTCACTTTGTCTTAGACAGCAAGAATATTTCTATCTTGATTTTGTTTAATGTGACTTACAATTTACTTGCTCAAACACTTTGTTTGAGATGTCACTTTATCCAAGACTACCAACAAAAGAGTGAATGAGAACATTCTCAATTGGTTTTCTACCATGACTTCACTTAGTTTTCCAACTAAAATGAGACTAACACATATTTTGGTCCCTGGAATACTTATTGCAATTATCTTTAACTAAAAAAAAAAAAAAAAATGAAAAGAAAAAAAAATTAATAAAACATAATTTATTCCTTTCTTTTTCCTTTCTCTTTATGCTCTTGAGAGAATGTAAGAATTCTAACACTGCAGTGTGATTGTTACCAAACTAGTCTCAGACAATTGCTAATGTATTGAGTTTGATCCTCACTGAGTGCCCTGCAATCCCCAACTTGGGCCAAACAAATCTCAGTAAATACATGCATTCATAGAATAAACAAATTCAGTGCTATTATACTTTTGCACCCCACCAACTGTATACTTCCACGATCAGCTTGTGCAAGTTATTGTGTCTAGATAGATAGTGGAAATTGTCAAATATTTGCACAGAGAAAAAAAAACTTTTTTGTAGAGTTTGTGTAATATCAAAGATTCAAAATTTCATTATTTTTTTACATCAAATTGCTACTGATTTATATCCCGTTTAATATTACTGGTTCTTGAATTTTTATTAAAAAAAAAAAAAAAAAAAAACAAAAAAACAAAAAAAAAAAAACCTTTATTGATTTTCTTAGTTGGAAACATAAGTTTCCAGACATTCCGTTTAAATATCATGATTCAAATTTTAATGCTCAAAAAGTAAATATATGGTGTTTTGAGAAGAGAGGTGCAAAACTATAATAACCCAACAAATTGATTAAAAAATAATTAGTCACCCCCCCCCACTCTTAATCTATGAGGAATGTTCTAAAATTCCTGCAGATATTTGAAAACTGTGGAAAGCACTGAACACTACATAGACTGTTTTTCTTATTGTTGTAGAGCAGTTTTCACAGTGGAGGCTTGTATTTAGTCGGTCCTAAAAGGGTCCGATGTACAAAACGTTAAGAACTTGAAATAATAGCTAATGACGCAGTAATCTAGTTGTGGTGGTCGATACTTTAATGTCCGACATCAACTGACACACCAACTGCACTCTGAGCCCCCTGGCGACTGCTACTACTACTCATTATATGTGGAAGAGTCTATTACAATAGAATAGGTATGTTCCGGTATAACACTTATACATATATATGTAGATATGATAAAGCTTCATTTATAAATTAGGCACAATGAGAGATTAGTAACACTAAACTAATAATAAAGAACAAAAAAGATAATAGTAAAATGAACAATGATGATGATGATAATAATAATAAAAGTTAGGTGATAGATACTACATTCATTCTTAACCTTAGCATATGATGTTTTTCTCTTTCCTTTCACCTTTTCATTAAAAAGGAAGCACTTTATGGTTTCTTTTTGGCATATTCAAATTGTCAGCCTAATTACTGTTGTGAGAAACTTACGGTCAACCTCTAAAACAATTTGTAAGTAACAGAAATCATGAAAAGTGAATATATACAGAAAAGTGTGTGTGTGTGTTTGGAGGGGTGCTCTATATACTTACACATTTATTAAGAAATGATTTTACATATGATATGAAATCAGGTGTGTCTATATGATTAACTTGATCAAAGAAATTATATTGAAATAATAAACCCTAGACTGTACATTCTGATCATAGTTAAACAGTTGACTCTAGCAACATTGGTCACATGTGAACCCACCTGAGATTGGATTTAAAAATTATAACGGGTAAACCAAAATAACTATTGGCACTACATACCTACTTTGAGTAGTCAATGTGGGTACGGACAAAATCAAATAAAGATTATTTCTGAAAAAAAAAAAAAAAATAAATAAAAAAATAAAACAAACTGTTTACACTACTTACATTGTTTGGACTGTGGTCCTCAGCTTTATTGTCATATTCATGACATTTCAACTGTTGTAGGCTTCGGCCTTCTTCAGGTGATAAACAAATAAAGGGTTCGGCTTGAAATGCCAATGTATATCATATGAAAAAGGCCGGAGTGTACAATGGCTGAAACATTATGAATATGGCAATAAAGATGAGGACAACAGACTGAATAATGTAAATAATTACAATAGTTCATCTCAGAAATATAGAAAGATTCTGAAGGAAGTTGGAGCGTACAACAAGTGAAATGTTGTGAATATAGCAATAAAGATGAGGGTAACAGTCAGAACAATGTAAATAGTTACAATAGTTCATTTCAGAAATATAGATAGATCCTGAAGAAGGTCAGAGCATACAATGGCCGGAACGTCATGAATATGACAATAAGGATGAGAATAACAGCCTGAACAATGTAAACAGTGTAAATAGTTACAATACCTCCTCTCAGAAATATAGACAGATGTTAAAAAACAGAGTCCAACTGTGTTTAGCATAGACTGAATAAAAACATAACAAGTTTTCATTGGTTAAATGTCATTTTTAACAATGGAAGCAAAGATAACATTTTTCTTTAACAACAAATTTAAAGCTTCTTTTTATGAAGCAAAAAAATAAAAATAAAAAAAAAACATTTTTAAAAATTCAGTGTTTATATATATATAAAAAATTGGCATTGAAAAATCTGGATGCATTTTTATGTTCTTTTTATTTTTTTTTATTATAACATTCAGATTTTTTATACTTTTGAAATTTTTAAAGATTTTATAAGGACCTCTCTCCAAATGCATCTGCTAAAGATGCATTTTGATGCATTTTGGCATCAACTACATTATTCATCACAGAATGTTAATATTTTAATAAATCTACAGAATTATAAATTATTTCTTAAGTATTTTAAAAAAAGAGAAAATAGCTCATGTCCTAGGTTTTTAAAACTACCTTGACAATATCAACAACTTGGAACCAGAATATTAAAGAAAAAAGAAAGAAAAAAGTGAGAAAGGAAAGAAAAAGTGAGGAAAAGAAAAGAAAGAAAAAAGAAAAGAAAAAAGAAGAAAAGAAGAAAAGAAAAGAAGAAAAGAAAAGAAAGAAGAAAAGAAAAGAAAGAAGAAAAGAAAAGAAAGAAGAAAAGAAAAGAAAGAAAAAAGAAAAGAAAGAAAAAAGAAAAGAAAGAAAAATCACTCTTTACCAAAATGTTTTAATCTTATACATATTTACCCTCAGTGATTTCTAGATGCTATTAATATCTTGTCAGCTTGTCTAGCATAATCATTATTTTCAGTACTTTCGTCATCATCATCTACAAATTGTCTGGAATCATTATCCAGCATAAGAAGAAACAGAAGTAGCAAAAAGACGTTCAAAGTTTCTCAGAAGTATATGTACAACATTTCTTCATAGTCGCTGCCATTTTTTGGAATGCCAGGATGTTTACTAAGTGCAGTCTAACCCACATTTACTATCAGCTGGCATAAATAGCACCACCTTGTGAAAATATGGAAAACTAGAATTTGTTATCAAGGTGGAAAAAATAAAAAGGCAATATTTTCAATAGAGCATTAGTTACAGAACCTGCCAATGTGTGAAATCATATCATCAAAATACCTGTTTGGCCATTACAGGGCAAAGAAATTACTTGTGAGATATCTCATCAGCTGGTTCCAAGTTGTGAATGAAATTTTACATATCAACCTCTAAGGAAATTCTAAGAGAGAGAATAGCATATTCATTCTTTTTCAGTACTGTGAATTTTGGGGCTTTTAATCAGAGTTTAAAGTCGAAAGAAACAAGTTCTTGTTTATAATAGCAAGAACAAAAACTATACTTCAATGGAAGCCAAAATAACAAAGAAAAAAATTTGTTCTTTATTTTTAAGGTTGTCTTCATATACAAATTGAAACAGTTAATGTACATTGTATTAGCCCTATTATTATGAGTACAAATTCAACTTTTAAAAGTACTATTTGCCCTTGATCAGGTACAATGGGATACAACTGAGAACAGTCTTATTCTCTCTCACATCATTTTTTATGAACACAAGTCAATACTATTTGGAGAAAACAGAATAATTCATCATTTATCAATCTTGAGTTCATAAACTGCTTTTGCTTCTCCTGCAATCCAAAAAGCTAACATATTTTTTTGTATAAAACATTATATACAGACTAAATATATTCTGCAGGAATTATGCATATTCATTTTGTAAGTTTACAAAATGTTTTTAAAACAGAAAGTTTTACATGAACAGTAATTTTTTTTTTATTTTTCTAGAAAAGAGAGATGATCATCTGTGTGTCAGTAAGTTAAAATATTTTTTTAAAATTATTTGTAAATTTTCCAACATTTAAGAATGTAACCTTATTGGGATAAGTTTATTTATGAAGGTCAGCTCGAAAGTTGATAGGCTGACCAAGATATAAATGTAAGTAGACACACCAGACCACATGAAAGTGGCTGACAAGATGTTGGATTCTGGTAGACTTGCATGTATTTTAGTCTACCAACTGGTGTATCTACTTACATTTATACCTTAGTCAGCCTATCAACTTTACAACTGATCTTCAGATTTATTTATTATTTTTTACATTACTTTATAGATACTAGAGGCACATATATATATATATATATATATGTGTGTGTGTGTGTGCATGTGAAAATTATTTTCAGATAGAGCTTATCTGTAAAGAAACAAAATGAATAAAAAGACAAAAGGAAACCTATTTTAGTCAACATGTTTTGTTCTCCAAGGGAATTTATCACAGCAAATGATAGTCTTGATAAAGTCCCTCAGTGGATGAAACGCATGGATTAAGAATAGTTTTTCCTTGTTTTATATATATATATATATATATATATATATATATATATTAGTAAGATCTAAAAAAAAAACTTTGAAAGTATTAAGTAATTTTCATGAACTGTTATACAATTTGAGATATATAAAAAAATTTTAATTTTTTTCATCTTAATTTATATTGTAATTCAGTCAATGCTTGATGACAATTTTGTCAAGATTAAAAAAAAAATCAATTTTTCATAAACAAATAGAAAATAAAATGAAATTTTCATTATTTCACATTGATATGTTTGATTTGATTTCTTTATATTTTATAAAAGTATTTTCATTCCATTAAATTTAATGACTAGTTTCATCATTAAGATTTGTCATTAATTGTTACAATAGAAACCATTGGAGACTGAAATCCTATACATAACCAGGACTTATCAAAGATTTATCTTTTCTATCTTTGAAAGTTAGAAGATTAACCAAAAAAAAACAACCCCCCCCACAAAAAAACAGCAAAATACAAATAACTAAGATGTATATCTTACAATATGATGTATAAAAGTTGTCAATATTATAGGATTTAAATGTTTTAGGAATAAAAAGATTTTCTTCCCATCAAACAATTGAGCTCCTGCTTCTGTCAATAGAAACACGAATCTAAAACCTAACTTGGATTGGTTGGCTACGATCAACAGAGCTGAATAAGAGAAAAAATGTTGTGATTTTTTTTAATTCTGTTTTCTAAATTTGACTTTTTTCAATTGTGTCCATAATGGCTGCAACTGTAATGATTTTTTTATTTTACATTTCTTCCACCAGGTGGCTGTTGTTATCTGTCTCTTTTGTGGAAAGGTCATCTTCAGTAACTATACAGCAGACTCATCGCTTCAGCAGCTTTGCCCCTCACATGGGGGGATGGGTCCTTTAACAGATCAATAAGAGCTGAAATGAGAAAATTTGATCATAAAAGCATATAATGAATAATCATATCTTAAAATTATTTAACATCACTAATACAAAAAGAGTTACATGCAAACTTGTTGGAAAAAACACTTCCTAGTTAAGATTTATATATATATATATATATATATATATATATATATATATATATATATACATGTATTCTAGAACATGTACATGAAAATTGTAAATGATTTTTAAATTCATGAAAGACTTTAATTCTGATTTTGATACTCTTGTCTTTAATTTAAAAATCAATAATTTCATTTGTTTTGCACTTTAACCTTCATCACTTTGCATTATTCACAATTATTTCTCCCTCTTGCACTAGATTCCTTTTCAAGCCCACCATCCCACTGACTGCAGTAAACCAGTTGTAGATTTCAGTTACCTGACAACACAACTTTTAAATTCAAACATTCCAATGGCAAGCCAAACATTCTGCTCAGCAAAGAAAATCAATTCCAAAGTGCTAAAGCTTAAAACATGCTTCTTATAAAATGGGTAGAATTAAAACCAGGAATTATACCATAGTTTTTGGATGATTCAGTTCCTTCTTGAAAATTTCTCCTCAGCTTACATTTACTATATATTAGGTTGTCACGCATGAAATGACACACTTTATAGGAATTGAATAAAATGCTTTTGAAATGTTAAATAACTAATTTAGTTAACTGAAATAGCCACCATGTTGATGAATGACTGTTCTCTAAATTCTTGATTCCATCTTTAAAAAATTCTCATCTTTCATGTGATAAACAGTTCAAATGCTTCAATTACCTCTTCCTTACTAGAGAATGTTATATTGCATATGAAAAGCTCAAAATGTTTAAATAAGTGATAATCAGTAGGAGAGATATCAGGTGAATATGGAGGGTGAGCAAAAATTTCACAATTCAGGCTATGCAGGTTTTGAACAGTTGATTGAGAAGTGTGTGGTTGTGCATTGTCATGCTGTAAAATTGGGCCATCCTTATTCATGTGTCTAGGATGTTTCTTTTTCATGCAGACACAATTTTTCTCCACAATATGAGGTTGCTGTTATTGTTTTCCCTTGAGGCAAGAATGAATAATGAATAACCTCCTTTGAAAGACCACTATACAGTAAACATTAACTTTTTATGGTGCAGTGGAGTTTTGGGGTATTTTTTTTTTGTGATTCACTTGCATCTAACCACTGGCCTACTCTCTTACTGTTGTCAAAGAGTATCTATTTCTCATTGCATGTAATGATTCAATGCAAAAATGGTTCTTTTTCTGTTTGTACTCATACAGTAAATTTACTTGACATTGTTTCATTGTAATCATTTTCATTGGTATGAGTAGCAATATATTGAAAGAAAAATTATCTGGAAAAAAAAAAAGAATCAGGAATAAGGTAATATTTTTTATATACTAAGGATGTTACTTCATTAGATGACTGGATCAACAACCAACCAAAAAATTCACCATTTCATGTATGACAACCTAATACTAGTAGTACCTTCATTTCATCATTTCCTTATTTGAATTTACTGATGAATCATAATTCTTAAGTTAATGAGGGAATAAGCCCCTTGTGAGGTTCATAACTATAAAATACTCATGGGAATTCCACTATTGCATTGTTAAATATTTGGACTTAACTTTAACAAAATATTTTAATAACAATTATAAGTACAAATACAAGTCATTATTTAAAGTAGTAAGAGGGTACAAATGCAAAATTTCACTGAAATAGACATTAAATGCATGAGAATATTATCATTTCCTTATCTTCACCCTTTCTTTCTTTTTCTCACTGAAACCAGACAGCATCTCTCTTTTCTCATGATCAAAATGGAATAGTCCATTATTGGTATTGGCAGGACATAATGTACGTGCTAACTAACAAACTAAGGAACAAGCAGAATTATAATATGATAATAATGAATAGTGACATCTTTTTTTGTTTATTTCTATAACAATAGACTTTCCTGTTGTTGGATAACTATTAGCAACCTGATCTCACTACTGTGTGAGTAATAAGAAAATCTATTGTTACTATCTATTACACGAGATATGCCTAGGGTCATTTAAAGTGAACAAAGTATCATGTTGTTATAATTATAAAAATGTATAATTATTTTTCTAAATACTATTCTGTTATTTAAATCATTATATAAAAACATTCGAATATTCCTTTCTTGAGCAAGTTAGATAAAAATATGTATTATCTTAATCTGTAACACTATTTGGGTTGCTGGTAATTAATAATCAAAATGGACAAAAATGAGATAATAATGAATAACTTGGCATGAAAAGGGTGAACCAATACTGGAATAATAGTCTGATAGTAAGATTGTTCCCAGAGAATCAAAATATATATAATGGATCAAATGATTGCTTGAAAGTGATTCTCAATTGTGAGAACAAATCAGCTGTTGACAGCCTATGACAACTAATGCCTGAATCTGACAAGAGAAGGATTGAGTTAAAGCTAAATGAATTCATTTCGCGGGATATCAGAATGAAAAACAATGGATTGAACACTTGTGGCTGAGCACTAAAAATTTCGCTAGGAAAGTGTCTCTTGGGTCAGAGGTGAGAGAGCCAAATGTGATGTCAATTCATTTATGAGAAAAGTACATTTGAAACCTTTTTTTTTTAATCAATCTTCAACCGAATGTTGGACGTGACAGGCACAGAAGAGCGATCAAGGAAGGAAGAGGGTTAGTCTGCACCCATTGAAGAGTAGCAGGCACAGAGGAGACATTAAGGAAGTTGAAGGAGCTGCTCATGCCCACTGGGATGCAATAGTGAGAGATGGTACTAAGAGAAGGTGAAGGCAGCCAGGTGGAGTGACATCTACAACCCCCCACCATGAGAAAGAGAGAATTTCCTCAATATTATGAACTAATTTGATTTCTCAAGACCAAAAATAATAAACTTTTGTTGGAAGTCAGGGAATTCACCAAAACCCAACCTACATCTTGCCCTACACAGTTTTCTAGTTGGAGTCCATAAAAATGAATGCGCGAAAGCCATTCAGACAGTTCGGGAGTTGAGTTTGAGTTGAGTTCACAGAGACAGCCAGAGAGCTGAGAAGGGAAGTGAAACACTTCCTGCCAAACACAAGAATCTCAGACTTCAGCCTTGAGCCAAACTTACCAAAACAGTAAAACAAATTTCGATAACTCTGCAACTTACCATCTTACCCAAGTGTTGTATCCAATTTAGAGACAAGTTGGGTCCACAAACACCTGTATGCAAACACAACTACTAACAAACCCTTGTACACAGAATTGATATAAAGATAGTAATTATTTTTTTATATGTATTTCAAGTGGAGTTTTTTTTTAATTTTATTGTATGACTTTGCTTGACTTAGACCAACATGAAGATACCTGTGACGAATCAATCTTGGCCTCCTTATACTCAAAATAATCACAACATGGAGTAAGGCAGGTCAGGATTGAAGAGATCAATCCATTGATCAAACCAGAATTGGATTGAAGTGTTGTGAACCAGGATCAATAGAAGTGTTACATTTGGTTTGCTGGAAGCCAGGATCGAGCTGAAGTATTACAATCTGTTAATATCTGAACATTTTATTGAAAACTACCAAGTTTAAGGTGGACAATAGATAGTAGATATATCCATTTGCATTTGTTAAAGTGATTTTTTAAAGATTTCATCAGGATTTTGTTAATGCCTGGAATTACTATATTGTCACAATTTTCTTGTTTATATTCAATACTTAGTGAATATTTCACTTAACAAATAACAACCTATTTGCCATTGAACAACTATGGAGTTTTATGAAGTTTTGCTCTGAATGTAAATGCTTTTTATTTTATGATGTTGCTCCACAATATTGGAGGTGGATGTTGGGAAATTCATCCTTGTTTATATAGTAAACTCTTCTGGTGATGTAAAAATGTATTACACACATATACATACACCTAGATTTCTTATTAATTTGAATCTTATATTCAGTGGATACATTGATCTGGGTATGATGATAAACTACATCCAGCAGCAAGGCCTCGTATCAGGAGGTTTTGAGGAGCATAGAACCACCTCTTAATTGCTGTGGTTACCAGTTCCATTCTATTGTTTGTTTCATATTAAACTAAACTAAAATCAATAATAAATGTTTATGGCACCTGCCATAAAGCATTTGTCGGCAAGTAACTCTTGGGTGCCAATAAACATCCCCTTCATCTACTTGTCAATTTTTGAAATTTTTTTCCAAACACATCAGTGCTGTATGAATTTCTGTGATGAGGAATTATCATTATTTATACTATTTATAGGCACAATGATAGAAATGTTATAACAATGACTAGCAGAGTTTATTAGAACCTCACAACACTTATTAAATTTTGACATTTTAGATTCATTTGACACAAAAGATTGCTGGAAAATGATTTTGAAATGTCCTGCAGTGGAAAACCATTGAAGTGCAATCTTTCTTTTAGTGACATCTCTTAGGTATTTGAGTCATTTAAACTGTAAACTCTATAAAGATAACAACAAATGACTTTATTTTTATCATTTTCAAAGCACCAGGCCCCAATTTTTGATATTATTTCATTTAATTCTAACCTCACAATTTATAACATTTTTGATTTCTTAGAACCTCCACCTTTTATTTGGCATTTGTCAAGTTATAATAAAGGATACACACATTATATATACAGGGTGTGACAGAAATACCTCCCACATAATGGTAAGACATTAGCTAGATGAAAACAGCATTGTCACTAATGTGGGAAGTATTTCTGCCACACACACACTATCTATATATATATATTATATATATATATATATATAAAAACACACTTTAATTATTAAGTAAAAATACTCATCAATATTTAAATCCAGTTTTTCCTTAACATTTAAATCTGCAAAAACTGTAACAAATTTAAGGATTGAATTATAAAAAAAACAACTTGAGCAAATTTAGTGAACAAGTGTAGCAGATCATACTTGTGTAGCCAGTTTATTCTTTACTGAGTATCTAAGACTTGTGACTTTGTAAAAAAAAAAAAAAAAAAAAAGGAAACTAAAAAAAGGAAAGAAAGGAAAAAAGAAATGAATAAAAAAACAGAGAAAAAGAAAAAAAAAAACTTAGTAAATAACTATTAATTTCCTTTATGTATAAGATAATGCTAAGAATTTTATATTCATCCAGCAGATAGTTCATAAATTGTGTATCACTTCAAAATTTGTTCCCCACTCCCCCGGTGAACAATTAGTAGCTAAGCTCATCCACCTGACAAAATATGAACTGTTCACTTGATTGATTTGTCTGCTTATTGGCAGATCAACTCCTTATGGGTCATTTAATGTGGAAATTTAATTTTCTTGAGAGCTTTGAAGTAATAAAAATGATATGTTATTCTGCTTTCACAAGTGAATGCATGGTAGATGATACTCAACTTTTGTGTATATACATGTTTGTATGGACATGATTACTAGAGATGGTGATGTGTGTTTTATCTTGTAGTTTTGTTGAAATTATATTTTGGAATAAAGTTTGATTTAAGAAACTGTAGGATATTATATGGCTTAATACCATGAATGTTTTTTTTTTATGTTGGTTGTTTGGTAGTATTTTAAATGGATTTGGGTGAAGTCACTACAGTTTGTTAGTATGCATGTATTGCTGGTAATTTTACTATAAATATGTATTGTTGGAAATTTATTTTATATAAAAATGTATTGCTGGTATTTTCAATATAAAAATGTATTTTTATACATTCATAGTGTTTTGTTTGGAAGTTCACTATTTGCCCATAGCTGGGACCCTAACAGGTGCTACCACCACAGGTCAAGGTGGACCTGAGAAGAAGAGTAATTAAGAGGTGGTTCCATGCTCCTCAAAGCCTGTAACCTCCTGATCAGAGGTCTTGCTGCCAGATGCAGTTTATCATCATACTCAGGACTATAAACTGCTCAGATTTTAAGTATTCTATAACAAAATCATTCTTATAATTGATATCAGACACTTGGGTGTGTGTGCATGTGTAATATTTTTATGGTTGCTTCATGGCTGGGTGGTTAGAGCATGACCATGAAACATAGGTTTGAATCTCACTATGATTGTTATATCAAGGAGGTGACTTTTTGATAATAACTACCTGGAGAAATGATCCCTGTGTATATCAATGTTGAGCAGTGCCTGAAAAACAATATTACTTGTTGACCCAAACCTTGTGGGTAACATTGGGTAGATGGAACTGTTTGGAAGCTATTGATGATTGCATTAGCACAAAGTCATAAGTCATCATGACTGAGGGTTTGAGCATACTGGCATTGTCTAAACTGTTGGTAACACCAGATTATGCACTCTTTTTCAGAAACTCTAAGGTTCACTTATTGCAATATAAACCACAGGCTGGTCCCATGAGTGTTTAACAAACACTAGTGTGTCTGAACAGATATCTGCAACAGGGATTTGCTAATCACAGACATACTCTGATATGAGTGACTAGCCATACTTAGCTATATTTTAAGGAGGAAATAAAAGATTTTCTTTCTGAAAGTGCATAAACATCTGGGTTAATAATCACTTCTATTAATTTGTATAAGATTGTAAGAATAAGCATGATTCAAGTCACACTGAGTCCTTGATAAATAATGAACTTATAGATATTGCTATCAAAGTTTACATAATTACATTAACATCCAATATTATAGCACTTGAAAGACTAGCCATGATGTTATTTCTATACTTCTCAAAATGAAATGATAATGACACCTGCTATATAAAATAATTATGGATTTAAGCTTAAGGATTTATTTATAATTCATAATGTAAATACATAATCCAGTTCTGTTTTTTTAGTGTTTATTTTTTCTTCTTGAGCATATGCTGTAGAAGAAAGAATGGTTAGTGAGATAATGTGACACTAGTTAATGAGTTTGTTCCTAAACAAATGCTGAATAATATTAATGTCCATCATGGTTAGATCGATTCAACAAATACTTAGATTGTTTTTCTCTACTTTTGTGGCCCAGAAAAACTGAATTTTCACTCATTATAACTTGCATAAAATAGAAGCAGGTGCACTTTAGTCATGGGTGCAGACTTCACATTGCCTGATAATAATGCAGATACAACTTCATGAATTGTCACGGTAAATGCTTCTCTATAAGTATGAAGAAAGTCTAATGAATTGTGTGTGTGTGTGTGTGTATATATATATATATATATATATATATGTATGTGCATGTATATATATATATATATATATATATATATATATATATATATATATGTGTGTGTGTGTGCATATGTATGTATATATGTGAATATATCTATGTGCATGCATATATATATGTATATAAGTGTGTGTGCATATATATATATATATATCTGTGTTTGTGAGTGTATATATGTATGTGTGCATGTTTGTATGTGTGTGTGTGTGTGTGTGTGTGTGTGTGTATATATATATGTGGATAGATATAGAAAGAGCTGACATTGCTGATGGCATCAAGATCTTCCATGTGGCATCACAAAAATATGCAGAACTGAAGAGAAGGGGGTTGGAAGGGATCCTTGAATTGCCATACTATCAGATATGTCTGTCCAGGGTGGTTCTGCTCAGTCACTTGCAGTCATATCAACACCAACAGTCTATTGTATATGATGATTTCGTAATGGCTTACTTCCAATGCCCGATCTGCACTAGGGTGTGTAAGTTCAGGTCAGGCCTGATAAAGGATATGAAAGGGCACATTGGAAGTGATGATGATCAAAGTCTCCTTCCACCACCCAGAGATGTTTGATATGCTACATATGTGACAAGAAATGCAGATTGATGGCTGGCTTTATGCAGTGTTGTGGGGAGGAGGGAATTTAAGTGAAGGGCTGGACATGTCAGTGATAGTCATACTAGATTTGAGAGTTGCCAGCCACCATATATAAAGTCACACACACACTGTATTTAGGCAGCAATCCCTCTTTTATACATGTTTCATTAAAGACGACTGACAAGTTACTGTGATTAAGCTTTTTATTTTTCTTGTGTTCATACAAGTGTTTTCTTTTCTGGACATAAAGTGTGCAAAAACTGTCCAAACGCTCTGCATTTCCAAGCGCTTTAGGCTAATACTTTTAGCAATTATCAAGGATGATTTTATTTTTATTTTTTAACTGAATGTATGGCTTGTGTGTATGCATGCTGTTACATGATTTGAACAATTTTGCTGTTACACTAAGTATAAAATGAAATTATATTATATATATATATATATATATATATTATTTTTAGCATACTCCCTTAGGAGTTGCTTACTTTGTGCATTTACTGAAATATATATATGCTCTGGTATGGGGAACTGAGACTCCAGAATTATTAAGCTCTTTTGCTTATAATGTTACACTCCTTTGCTGGGATCCTACTGTTTCCCATGCTATATAGCACTTTTAGACACACTTCTGATTTCTGATGGTGATTCTTCAGCTATTCCATCTTGGCTGTATGGGCTTTTCCACTTGTGGTGAGTTTAGTCATTGTGAGCATATTATGTACACATCAGCTACTATCACTGTAAGATCTTGAGCAAGCTGAAGGGCCATAAAAATATCCAAAAAAAAAAAAAAAAAAAAAACAGTTGCCAACTGCAAGCCCATGAAAGTATTAGCAATAGGTTGTCCAATGGCAATGATAAAATTAGCTGTTTCCTTACAAGGAAACATTTGGCATTCATTGACTGAGCAACCAGTACTGCTTTTGGTTGAAATTTATAAAATCTTTCTCTTAAAACAATTTTTCTAGAAAATAGGTTTTTCAAGTCCAGTAGTTGTTATCACACTTTACAGTATTAAGATAGGTTTCCTCCCTAACCTTTCATTTCCAGTAGTGTAGAATGTCAACATCTTGATTATGTCATTATTCAATGTATGCCAGAAAATAAAATAATATAATGCTCTATTTTGGTGTCAATCACTTTTTCTCCAATGTACCTTTTTGCATAGTCACTTAAGACTTGATTGCTTTTTGCATTTACTAATTATATATAAATGTATACAGGGTATATAAAAAATATATCACATGTCAAGTGGCTCTAGCATGCTGTACATCTCAGTGCTGCATGGAGGGTACTTCAAGAGCAGCTCCTTTATCCATATCATTTGCAATGTGTGCAGGGTCTTTCACCCTCTGATCACTCACCATGTAAGAACATTTGCCAATGGTTTATTGAACAAACTGCCAATACATTGTTGGTCTCTTCAGTCTTGTTAATGGAGGAGGCAACATTTGGAAGAGATGGAATAACAAATTTACACCACCAATATTTGTGGGTGGATCAAAAATCCCATGGTACAATACAGGCTAGACACTAGCATCAGTTTAAGATTAATGTGTGGGCTGGAACTGCAGGTAACTGTCTGGTAAGTCCATATGTTTTCCCAGCATGTCTTATAGGAGTTATCTACAGGGGTTTTATCTCAAACATGTTTACAAACCTGCTTGAGGATGTGCCCCTGCTAATATGAAGAAACATGTGGTTCATCTATGATGGGGCTCCAGGACATTTTAGTCATGTTGTTTGCGATGCACTGGCTCACATCTACCATGAAAGATGGATAGGTAGGGGAGGACCAGTTCTATGGTCTGCATGTTCTCCCGACTTCAATTCTTTGGATTTTTATCTGTAGGGCCGCCTGAAATAATTGGTTTATGCAACCAGCATGCAACATGTCATGGGGGCCAGCAAAACCATTTTACACTGTGGGAGTATTTGAAAGGGTCTGCCAGTCAATGATCCGATTGGTGCATACATTTTTTGAAACAAACGGAGAACATTTGTTATGAGTTGCTGTGCTGAGGTACAATGATGACCTTTTAGACATATTTATATGGACATGTTACCTTGTTTTAGTGTCAGGAACCCACCCACAAAGTTTGTAAAAGTATTTTTGAATTGTACATTTAACAGTGAGTATCATAAACTTTAAACTTAATGACGCAAAAATGAAGGATTTGCAGGCATATGTTTATATAAACTTTTGTCCTTGTTTTGGTATGAGAAACCTGTCCTGCAAAGTTTGTAAAAGTATTTTTGATGCACCCTGTATATCTCAGTGTTCTTTCATATTCCAATTGAGTACCATTATATATTCAGTTATGCAGTTTTGGTCATGGTTTAATAGAGAGATAAATCATTAAGGAATTAATTTTTAATCCATTGTTTTGGAAGAATATTGTCATAATTTCAGTTGTCAGATGGTCCAGTGATCTTTGTCTCATGTTAGGTCTGTCAAAATATAAATTAAACTACACTTTGGTTAAGAATACTTGCTTTATTGTTTGTTAGAAAGAGAATAAGAAATTAAACTAGGGATGGGGGTTTCTTCTTTAATCAAACAAAGAACACATTTCATATGACCATCCTGGAAGAGAGGGTATGTTTTAACATTCACTATTCTATTACACATGCTTTACAGACCATGTCACTATCTGGTAAATTTTTAAGAACACATTTTCATGGTTAAAGATACCTAATCATACTTATACATAAATCATGAGATCGGCTTTGTTTTAATTCTGCCCCATCTAAAATTAACATGTTCTTTTCTACCTAATAACATAAAGTGATGTAATTGAGACATATTACATCGTATATATATATATATATATATCAGATATAGAGATAAATATATATATATATATATTATATATCCATCAAGGTTTCAAATCTGTGTACCCATGGGCAGGGGAAATGGTCGTTAGATCCAATGTGCTTTAGACCTCATGTCACTTCAAGTGTGATCCGTGTCCCAGGTAAGACGATAAACTACATCCAACAGCAAGGCCTCTGATCAGGAGGTTTTGAGGAGCATAGAACCACCTTTTAATTGCTGGTGTTCCCAGATCCATCCTGATCCGGTGTGGTAGCACTTGCTAGGGCCCCAGCTATGGGCAAATAGTTAACCCCTAAACTAGGGTCAAAAAACTATGAAAGTGTAAAAATAGGTTTTAATACCAATACTTTGTAAAAAAATTATTACATGCAATACTTTCTTAAAAAAAAAAAAAAAAAATATATATATATATATATATATATATATATTACCAGTTATACATTCTAAAAAAAAAAATATTACCAGCAAAATTATTACCAGAAATAGATTTTTGAACGAAAAAATATTACCAGAAGTAGATTTTTGGAAAAAAATATTACCAACAATGGAAATTTTGTAAGCATTAAATAACCCATTGAGGTTGATATGCTGTAAAACAAACCAAACCAAACCATGAAGTTGAATAGTGCTTTTAAATGCAAATCTTTCCCTGACTCTTGAATAAGTTTCTTTAATAAGATTTCTCAAATATTCAGGTCAGTAGATGAAAATAAATAAATACAGACAAGAAAACAGTTTAAATCATGGACATGAGATTATAGCAAAGATGGAAGGCTAACAAATTAGAAGTTTTATTAAGTTACTATAACTAAATATTGTTTTTTTCTTGTAAGAGCAAACTACAAAATGTTTTGCATTAATCTTTACTTTTTGAACAAGATATTAGATATAATATATTCCAACATTTTACTTATACAAATATAAGACTGAACTATACACACATACAATAGATTGTTTTGTATAGTTTTTATTCCATTTATAAAGAAAAAAGAAGGGTTGTATATAATTTAGATTCACAGTAAAGTTTTAAAAAAAACAATATATAGGTATGAAGTGACTGAATATATACAGTGGGGAAAATAAGTATTCAATATATACTACAAAAGCCAGTTTATAATATTATTTACCAATTCATACAATAAGTATCTTCAAAATTATACAACAAATAAGTTCCAGTTTTATAGTAATGAATATAAACAAAGCTCAACTAATACATTTATATTATAAAAAATGTATTTAAAAAAAGATGGAACAAAATGTATTCAATACCTGACACAATGTAGAATGAAACTGAAATAAATACTTTCCAGAATAGCCTCCAAGCACTACCTATAGGTAGTGCTTGGAGGCTATTCCAATTAGCTTTGAATAGTTTTGCAGGTAATAGGAGTAGATAGGTTTGCCTATTGTCCAGTCTTTTGAACATGAGTAGAGGTTTATCCCTTGTTTCCTGTTTAGGATTGGATGTCTGGTTCCTTCTAAAGCCTACTCCAATTCTATATGTCTAATGTCTCTGTCTGAGATCTGAAATTTCATTTACTATTTATTTTTTCTTCTTCTCCTCCATGTAGAAATAGATCTAAGAACATACAGGGGTCATTGAAGGATAAGAATACAGATATCTTTCCACACCCTTTCTAGGACCAATCTTAATTGTTTTATTACCCTTTAAGCAGAAGAACTTTCTTACCACCAATCCAAGAAAGACATTTGTGTCATTACTACCCCAAAAAGAGAAAATGTTAAACATCGAAAACCATAAGGAAAATTAATTCATTTTAATAATATATGGAAATATCCATTCTTTGCCTGAAGAAGGCCATGTGACCAGAAACGTTTGTAGCAAAATTATGGAAAATAAAGCATAATATATATTTTTTTAAAAATCCACATTACAAGCAAAAATGTTTGTGGTTTATCTTTTCTTTTTAAAATATACACTTTTCTCTCATTGGAACAACTATAACCTCTTCTATATATATATATATATATATATATCTATATCACTTTAAACGTTATTATTAGTGGATTACACGTATTTGAGTAGGTGATCCATTTCTATATTAAACACTTTATTTATTTTCACCTACTGGCCTGAAATTTCAACAAGGTTGGTGAAAATTAATAAATATACTTTTTAATATATAAACAGAGTCTCTACTCAAATATGAGTATCCACTCACAACATTTAAAATGATAAAAATCTGTTGGATTAATAAAAATTCATACTTTATGTTTAAAATAAAATGGAGCATCTACTTAAATACAGATATCCACTGGAAATAACATTTGAAGTAATAAAAGTGTTGGATTAAAGGAAAATAAAATTTATTATATATATATATATATATATATTTTTTAACATACAACGTGTGTTAGCATATGCGATACCCTGTCTTCATCAGCCGCCGACCATGAGTGATCTCACGGTTTCAGTGGCTATGGCGGGACTACCACCCCAGCAGCCTTTGCCACCAGGCAGGTATGAAGAAAAGCTAATTGATATAAAAATATATATATATATATATATATATATATATATATATATATATATATATATATATATATATATGTAATTATATATGTGTGTGTGTGTGTGTGAGAAAAATATATAGAAAATAGGAAAGAACTCATTAGGTAAATAATCCAAAGTTCTTTGGAATTTTTGTTATTATTTTTAAAAAACAGTGCTCAATACAAAAGTAGAGCCTAAATATAATTATTTAAAAATAAGATTCCTTCGCTACATAAGAGTCCTCATATTTCAAAACAAGAGCCAAAAACTTCACTATAATTATTTGAATTAAATTGAATTAAAGTACCAAGCTCTGTTCCATCTTCAAGCAAAATTTTTGAAATAACTAATTCTTGAAATTTACGTGTTTTTATAAGCATATTCATTATTAAAATTACTATGGTAACGGCTAGATCAATTATTTAAATAAGGGGTGTAAGGGTTAATAGCTTGTATCAATATCATTCAAAGAGGTCAAGTTAAGGTAGGGTTGGGGTGTCTAAATTTAAAGTGGAAGATGACATCATCTAGTCTCGTTAACCGTTAAGTGTCTATGGAGATTTATTTATTTTATTTTCTTTCCTGAAAGGGTTTTGTTTTTTTGACAATAATTGCTCTCAATAAAACATAAAACATGTTATATTTGAAATGTCATTCTTTAATCAAGTATAAGAGTTCTTTTGTAGAACTCTGTTGAAATATTAGCGGAAAACAATTTCTACTCTATTCCATGTATTCATTTTTAAATTATATTTTTTAATTCACATTTCTTTTCAGAATAGTTAGATTAAAACAAATGCAGATAGTGTACGGGTTGTGAGTCCCCCAATCAAACCATTTCCAGACACATATCCAAGAAGAGAAAGAAAACTAGATAAAGAGATACATTGCTGAGAGAGAGAGAGGAAAAAAAAAGACAGTAATATTATAGCTGGATCAAATATGTCATCAGTGAAATAAACAATAATTTGCATTAAGAAAGCTAATTTACGAACACATATATAAAAGAAAGCATTTTCATGGTTCAAAGTGGAAAGCAGGATCAGACTGAGCAAAGGATCAAGTTGATAGAAGCAAAGAGGTAGAGATTTAGCACGACTCAGTTACTATGGCAACAAGCAGTATCACTAAAGCAATAACTTTAGGTGTGATAGAGGAAATGCAAAGCGTAAAAAATATTTTTTTTTTTAAAAGTATAGGAAAAAACAAAAATGATAATTTCAATTATGGTCTCAATTAAAATATAAGGTTCTGATTGCTTAAGCAGATTAGATTGACATATCAATATGCAAATCATATTGTACAAAATATTTTTTTTTGTGTTGACAAACTGTTGTTCTTTCCTTTTATGACATACTGGTTAAATGGAAGTGTGATTTTCTTGTCTATTATAAAAGTAATGAATGATACAATTTTGCCTCTATGGTTCATTAAATTATAATCAATTATTTGTTCAACTGTCACAAAATGAAAAACACGGGTTGAAAATTTCTGTCTGAATTTCTGGGATGTGGAATTATTATTTATATCATTTACAATAGTCCACTTGTAAACACAGTTTTAAAATGTTTTAAAAATTTAAACTTATTCTACCTGAAGGATCACCATATAAAATCACAGGTGAAAGAATGCCTTTATGATTTTGATTCACTTTATCAGAAATAATGTGAATTCTTAAGGAAATTACTGAAAAAGACTGGTTTTCTTTTCAGTTCATATATCTCTGTCTCACTCTCTCTCACTCTCACACACACACACCCAGATGGTGTGGAAAGTATTTGAAAATACACCTTTCATGGGCTGTAAATATGAAAGATAATATTATATGACATGCCAAATATTTTCATTTTCTTTCAGATCTATTGAGTGTATTAACAAGTCAGCTTCCAATCTGATGCAAGAAATGAAAATGCATATCATGCTTGTGATATTAGCCACAAATCAGAAATGGCTATTTTCAAGAAGCCCTTTGTGTTCAAGGTTAGGAATGAGCTAGCAACCTTTGGTCAAGAGAAAGAAATTTTCTAAGTGGTTAGACAGAGTAAGGAGAGAAAAATTCTTTTTGTAGGTTCAGGAAATCATCAATCCCAACACCAGTAAATTGATGAGTCATTGCCAAGCTGCTCAAGGTGGCAGATGTATGGTGCAGGAGGACATATTGTACACACCATATAAAATCTGAGAAAACTGCATGATCAGATCAAAGCACTTGCATGAACGAGCTTAAGTTCACTGAACAACCTGATATGCTCTGATCCTACACCAATGAGAAGAACTTTAATGATGATCAGAAAGTTAACAAGAGAAAAGATAGGTACCCATGATGATGTACACTAAATTCACACCATCTGTGATGGTTATAAGCAACAAGAGCTTTTCTTGCAGATCCTCAAGGAATTCCACCATCTACTTTGAGGTGTTGGAAACAGTGATCAAGCTTATGGTTAAGAGGGTGGTCCAGGGGATACTGTTGTAACATCAATTTATAGCTACTTTCCCTTGGTGCCAATATATTTTTGTTGAATAGTCCAATTTGAAATGTTCTATTTCTGAAAAGATTCTTTTCAGGAAATTTAATACAAAGTAATGGAAACACAAGGAATAAAAAATATAAAAACTGCCCTTTCACATTGTAAACAATGTGTTCAACTAAAACTGGAGCTAAATGTTAAAATTCAATAATAATACTAATAATACTTAAATAGTTATAGCATTTAGAGTGTATAAATTGGACCAACTAGAATGCATTATTATTTTTCACCTGGAGAGTGCCATAATGGCATTAAACTGAGTAATGGAGAAGGTATGTAGCAACATAAACTACTATTTAATAATTATATATATATATATATATATATATATATATATATAAATGCTATGTTTATGGGTTAAAGTGGTCACTATCAAAGAGAGAGTTTATGTAAATATAAACAAACCATTCCCACCAAAATAACCATTAGAATAATAAAACAGATTACCCACAATGCATTACTGACCTGTATATATAAAAAGTTGAGCAAAAACACAAGGCACATAGCCTGACAATTTTGTTTAGCATGAAAAAGACTGTCGCTTCTGGGTGTTGACGTCAATGTCCACTTTTATATTTACATATGCTCTATCCCTGATATTGAGCACTTTAACCTATAAATATAGCATACCTTAAAGCTATATTTTATCATATATATATATATATATATATATATATATATATAATAATCATCGTCATCATCAAATCAACCCATTTCTACATAAAGTATTAATTTGAAATTAAAATTTTAGCTCTTTTTACCTAATCTACCTAATCATAATCTTAGGACTAGTGGATTTTAAAGTTTAGCTAATCCTCTCTCTAAAAAATTGGACACCATGCACTAACAGGTTAAATAGTTTCAGCATCCTAGCTTAGTAAGAGTTAGTTACATCAAAGACGGTATAAAACTTACTAATTATTAAATCCAGAGGGTGAACCAAAACGTTTGATCTATATTGCATACACACAAAAGAAATCTATGATTTAATTTTTTTTAAAGTATAATAATTTTAGTTTGATCAAAAATGTTGTATACTTACCTTACTTATTTTAAGTAATTTGCTAATATCCATGTGACTGTTTTGTGATTATCATTGTTATATGTCATTATAAACATTCTTTGATACAAATTTACATTCAAGGTCAGAATTTCATGATTAATCACTGGGGTGTATATGTTCTTAAAGACTTGAAACAATGTTAATTGAATCCCTGTTTCGTTTCTGTTTTTTTGGGGTTTTTTTAAACATTAAGTCTCTTATTGTAAAGATAATTTTATGAAGACAATCTAATCTGGATGAAAATTTGTCACATTTTCAGATTTAAAGAAAACTCCAAAAGGAAACAATCTGAAAAACATTTTTATTGATAATGTTTGATGAAAAGAATTGATTTTTGTTATTTGATTTTAATGTTTATTCACATCATTCTTGCATTATCTGGATTATAACATTACATTCTCTGTTCACCGTCCTTAAAGAGGAAATATGTAGCTTTAGGTTAATTTAATGTTATTATCAAAGATATGTTATATATTGTTTCTTTTCCACTTGATGATTTGGTTAACAAAATTTACTTCATAAAACAAGAAAAGGATGCTATATTTTTCCATATTTTTAAATGAAATCTCTCTCCAGAGAATCAAATTCTAAATATAAAAATTGAAAATGAGATACAGGAAAAAAAAAATCCCTATCCTACTGCACAGGTTAAATAAAGAAAGAGTTTAAGGTATGTTATAACAGAATCTATAATTCATGATTGCATATAAAACATATCTTATAGCTGTATACTCAGGATAAAATATTCATTTACAAGTGCATGACAACCGACAAAGTATTGGTTTTAATGAGAGAAATCAATGAAAACAGTGACAATTAGACAATTCAAACAATGATTTTATAATTCTTTGTATAAACAGACATTCAAATGCAAATAAATATTGTAGATTTAAGGCTGAAAATAAAATTCATAACTCAAAAGGTTTTTGTTTTTTATTATCTACAAAGTTGGCTGACAAGTGTTTTTATCTATATAATTAGCTGACAGAAGATACAAACCAAATAATGAATTCAGTGAAAGACTCATCTTTTCTAATGAAGAATTCTTATTTTATCAATATTTGCAATTTCTTTTTAATTTTACAGAAAGATATCCAGCCATTTTATAGAAATGACAACAAGTCTAAGTGTAAATTCAGAAAGAATCAAAAGACGAGACCATCTTCCTCAAACACATTTGATTGAAAATTATTTTCAATAATTCAAATAGTAAGAATACTTTAGAATTTTGACAGCACTGATAACTTTTTGAAATTGCAAAAACAAATACGCTGTAATTAAATTTTACAACATTAAGATAAAATCTCTTCATAGCTTTTAAATAGGACTTTTCACATAGTTAATTAGCTTTCAATGTCTTTTAACAATATTGAAACTTAGCCATTTTGATTTGAATATTTGAGATGTATTTCATATTTTCTATGATCACTTTGCTGAAAGATTATTTGATATTTGTAGCTTTTTTTTTTTTTTTTACAACCCATACATTGAATGTGGATTTGTCAACCAACTTCTTTAAATAGCCTGAATATAAAACAAAATTAAATACATCTTGTACATGAATAGCAATAATCAAGTGTCAGTGTGAACATTACTATATATAAATCTATACACAATTATACAGGCATACTGTGCACATCTGCAGGCTATGTGTCTTTTTGTGCATCAGTAGCAATGGTGAATTAGTCTGAGCAAATTGAATCATGCAACTCAATTTAAATTTAAAGAAAAAAAAAGTTAGTATTTGCATGCAGTACTGTTTCATTTACTTTTCTTTGGGAATAAGTGCCATCAAACAATTGAGGTACAGAAAAGTTGGAAGACTTAACATGAATAAGGTTTTGGTTACAGGTTTTTGTTTTATCCCCTAAAGCATATAAAATTCTAAATACTAAATTTATTTACTGTGTAAATTAATAAAGTTCAATTTGTATGGGGGGAGGGAAAAAAAAGAAAAAGTCACTAAAATAAATAAACCAAAGTATTTGGAACCCATTCATTATAAATGTAAAAGTAGTTAACCATGTATATGTTACAAGGCCATTTAATTTCCAGTGATATTTGGGTATACAAGATAAAGAGACAAAAAAAAAAAAAAAAAACAGGAAAAAGAAGAAAAAAATAAAATGTTATGAAATGTACATCACTTGCTTGAATCTACAATATGCAATTTTATATATGCTTTTCTAAAAACAGACCGATTCTACTGTGATAAGTTTCTTCACTACTCATGAATCAATTTCATTAATAATTCTTTCAAGATGGATAAAATCATTTTTGCTATCCAGTTATATATCCCAACACTACCACATAAATCTTGAA
Source organism: Acanthosepion pharaonis (assembly GCA_903632075.3). Taxonomy (NCBI): domain Eukaryota; kingdom Metazoa; phylum Mollusca; class Cephalopoda; order Sepiida; family Sepiidae; genus Acanthosepion; species Acanthosepion pharaonis. Next base: position 1,613,883 of record CAHIKZ030003369.1, on the reverse strand, counting down.
GGCCAGAGAGTACATATGTCAAATTTTATGATAACAGTGATTTCAAAAGTAGATAGGTTTGCCTGAGCTTCTGAATAGGACTAGAAGTTTATCCCTTGTTTCCTGTTTATGATTGGGTTACCAATTTCTAAAGTCTACTTCAACTTTATATTTCTAATGTCCCCACCTGAACTCTGATATTTTATTTGATAATTATTATTTTTTGTTTTCTTAATAGGAGTAAATAGGTTTGCCTATTGTTTGGTTTACACTCCTCCCTGGTCATTTGAACAAGAGTAGAGATTTATCTCTTGTTCCCTGTTTAGAATGGCTTTTCTGATATCTTCTAAAGTATTTTCCTTCTCTTTCACTCTAAGTAGCCTCTTGCATCTTAGTGGCATTATCACCTTGCTTGTGGTGAATTGATTAAAAAAAATAAATAAATAAAAATAATTTTGGCAGTATAACTAAACGACTCATCCTAGCAGAAATACAGGGTCTCCACAAAGTATTTTGAAATTTTAAAATATTTGTTTCCACAAAATAAATCAACAAAATGGAAATAAATTTTAAATATTTCTGAGAAAAAAAAAAAAAAATGAAGTAACTCATGATACCATTTTCAACACTGCAAATTTTTTAACAACAATTTCTACAAACTACAAGTATTTGAATTTCTATGCAGATGTTTTTTTTTTTTTTTTTTTTTTAAGTTGAACTATTTGTTAACGATTACTTTGTTTTCATTTTAGCTATGAAAATAAAGTTGGCAGATATAGATATTGAAAAGTCTTAATGACATATTCCTTAAATAGAGTAATTGTGTCTTGCTTTGCTGTCATGACTTCTTATACCTTAATGGTGAAGGATGCTTGGCTTGAAAGTAATTTTCCAGATTAAAAAGGTATAGTTTAGATTCCTGTTGTGAAGCACATTTTCTTTAGTAAGACTTTCAATCTCTAAACCGGTATATATTAATTTCACTGTTAAAAAAACATGGATACTTACTGAACCATGTATACCCAATAAATATGTTTATTATTAAGTAAAAAAAAAAAAAAAATGTTAACACTAATATTTGTAGTACATAATCTTTCCTACCAAATCTTTTTTTAAATTATACTTGACTATTTAATTGGATAACAATAACAGCAATAATCACTGATACCTACTAATTTAATTAAGTCTTGTTTGTTTAGTGGCCTATCAACTCATTATGGGTCATTTAATGCTGAAATTTAATTTTCTTGGAATCTTTAGTAACTTAATTTACAAAAAATTGTATTGCTGGTAATTTTTTTTTTAACTATGAAAATGTATTGCTTGTATTTTTATACTTTCATAGTGTCTTGACCCCAGTTTGAGGGTTAACTATTTGCCCATAGCTGGGGCCCTAACAGGTGCTACCATCCTGGGTCAGGGTGGACCTGGAAACAACACCAATTAAGAGGTGATTCAACACTCTTCAAAACCTCATGAGCAGAGACCTTGCTGCCAGATGTAGTTAATTAAGTCTTGTAATTACTCAATATTTTCTCTGTGCTTGTATGATAGATCATTCATACTTCAGTTACCTGGCAGTTGGTTTTATACTAGGATAAATTATAGTAAATTAAATATTAGATAATTAGATAAGAATGACATATTTAGTAAAACAAATGATGTGGAGAGAGAGAGAGAGAGAGAAGGGAAGAGAGAGAGGAAGGAAAAAGAGAATGAAGGAAGAGAGAGAGAGAGAGAGAAAGTAAGTAATGTGGCACTTATCCTCAAAGGTTAGAATTAATCTCACTTACCACGATTGAAGTTGCCTGAATTTTATGAGGTTAAAAGAGAAATTGTAATTTAGAAATTTCTTTTTTCTTTAGAAATAAAAACTGATTTGAAAACAAAAATATTTATTAATAATATAAGTAATAAGTTAAAAAATAGTAATTTCATGGCAGTTGTGAAATTTCAAAAATAAACAAAAACAAAACATAAAATAGTTTGATTAATGGCATTCATGCTATGAATCTCAGGCCAAATTACTACAAGGATTTAAAACTCAGTACTTCAATACTAAATGTTTTATAATTTAGTGAACGTTTTTTGATTTAAAAGACATAACCATTTTGGTTAAATAAAACAAAAATTACCTAACAACATTAAGAGAATCTATCTTCTACATATAAAATTCTGTGACTTCCATTAATCCATCCATCCATTCATCACACCCTCTAAAATAGCCATGCATTGACCAATTGAAACTAAATTTTGGGGAGAAGTGCAAACAGGAAAATGGGTACAAAGTACAATTGGTTTTACTAGGATGCATAGCTTAGTACAATAAATTTTCATTAATTTTTTGGGAAAAATTAAGTTTTATTATTTAGCATACAAAATATTTCTACTGATTTAAAAACCCTTCAATGATTAAAATAATAAATACTTATTTAATAAAATTGCAATATTGTTTTTTGCATATCTTTTAAGTTTTTATATACAAAATCCAGTTTCCAGTTTGCCCTGTGTTTATGAGAAATATAAACAAATGACAAGGCCAAATGCCTCAAAAAGTTGGAATTTGGCTTCAGAAAGAAATATTTACACATGGCCAGTTGTATGTTGCATGCTCAAGAGTAAGAAATCCTAAGAATTTAAAATAGCCATATATTGACTGATCAAAACCAAATTTTGGGGAGAAGAGCAAACAAGTTAAGGGGTACAAATTACAGTTGGTTTTACAATACTAAATACTCTGAGGAGTTCACTACACATTAGCATGTTGCAAAAAAAAAAAAAAATTCTAGTTTTTTAAAAATCCATAGATATAATTTAGATTTTTTGTTATAAGTGTATGGTCAGAAAACAATGTTTATCTGATAACAAATTTCTATTGGAGATTATTCTAACAGAAATAAATAAAAAAAACTGTTTTAATGCTTATTTTTTTCTTGTCTTTAAAAGGAGAACTGGATAGATTTATCAAAGATAACATCAATATGAGGGATTTAAAAAAAAAATCAAATACTAATTTAGGAAGTTAATTAAAGTTTTTAATAATGTACCAAAACAGATGAAACTTGGTCTTAACACTATATGCAGAAATATGATTATCTCCCATCTGACCTGCCTAACCTTGGAATGGACTGGTCAGATGTTGAATTAATTATAAAAAGTAAGTAAAGAAGAAGTAAACTGAAAAGAGATTTAAAAAGTACAGGTACTAGAAAATTTTAAGTCAATATCACAAGCATCACGGATTTATTTCATCTCCTCTTGGCCTTGGAAGACAATTTAACTTGGGCATAAGCTTAACAATGTAACCCTATGAAAAATTAACTTGAAACTGAAACCACTACAGCATTACTTTGTATGGTTGTCACCCAATGCTCCATAAGGAGTCTGTGAAAATAAACAAATATAGTTTAACATCTGGCTACTTTTTTTATTTTTTTAAAATATAGATCTTGTAACTTTGTATAGTCCTAATAAAAATTTATAATTGTTTTTATAAGCAATCACATTAACCAGACAATCTTCTTCCAATTTTCTAAGATATATAGTTTGCTATGGCACTAACGTATGTTTACCTTTTTATTGAATAAATAAAATATAAAACCCAATTTATCAATGATTGAATATTTTAAGGTATTCATTCTAATATTCTAAGACTGATTTGTTTTATGGCTTATCAACCCTTTCTGGGTTATATAAAGCCTAAACAAATTTTGAATTGTTTAAAAATAATTCTTTTTAGTGAATGAATATTGTATTAAAAATTTGGAGGATAAATATAAATTATATAACAATAATTTTTTAAGATACATCTTGCATAATGATAAATTGTAATAAATTTTTTCCTTAAAATAGTTTGCAGGACTTTTTCAAGTATAAACTGTACAGAAATAGATTGTAAACTTATATTCTATTATAAAAGCCAATCTCCTTTAAGAACTGCAAAATCTCACTTGGTTTGGTATTTTCAAACAGTTCCTTTAGATTATCTGTTCTATAGTATTTGTTGGTATTTGCTACACATTATCAATACATGCTCAATTGTGTATGGTTCCTGATGGTAAGCACAATGCCAGTTCTTTGTATTTGAGTAGGTATTGGTCAGCTATGCGTGTGTCCTATCCAGAGTCTGGCTAGGACCATCTCTTATCTTTCTCAATATTATAAGAGAAGAGGAATGTGAGTGTGTACTATTGTATTTTCATTCTTTCTGAAAAAGTGTATGCAAACATGTCATATAAATAAAAATTTAACACTCAAAAGTGAAAATAAATTTTGACACTATAGATCTGTTATTAAAGTTCATTAATAAATCCACTACTCAAGCCATGCTCTACTTGAATTAAAAAAAGTAAAGAATAAAATGATTTTTTGTTGTTCTTACCTGTGCATATATAGTCTTTTTGTATGTGCAAGCGATTTTCTTTCATCAAATTTCCAAGAAGGAATCCTGAAAAAAGAAAAAAATACACTAAAGTAAAAAAGAACAAATCAGAAAATACTAGAATCATGAAAAATAATTTTGAGAAGTCAGTCTATATACCTGAGATGAGGTACTCAAATTATTTACATTGTTCAGACTGTCGTCCTCATCTTTATTGTCATGTTTCATGATTTTTCAGCCATTGCATGCTCTGGCCTTTTTTAGGTGATTGGAATTTCAAACTGAAACCTTTATTTCATTCACCAGGTTAGATTGTTCTTGTTCCACGTGCCATGCCTCTTCAGGATGTCTCCGTTATCTCCGTTTAACTCAACTCTCCTAGTTTTTGTTCACCACTGCCATAGCCAGGTATCAAACTCACAACTCTTTGGACCAAGTCACTGGATCCAACCAATCCTTGTATCCATTGGGCCATGTGTCCTTGAGAATAAGGTAAACAACATTGCTTATAAGAAATCTATGGATGTAGGGGATGTGAGCTCATCCCTGACCAACCTTTGTTAACTTCACTTCTCCCAGTAGGTCCTTTTGTCCTCCCAACTAAGTGACCATGTCTCAATTTTAGTGGAGCACTCAGATATAATATTTCTGACAATTGTTTCCTTGATTCCTCAACAACAAACTCTACCTTTGGTGGCCCTTAGGCTTTGTATTGGGTGAAAGGTAGTATATATTAAAAAATGTTAGCTTACCCGAGAACATGGCTGCATTGGCCCGTATTTCTGCCCATATACTGTTATAGAAGGACATACAAGACATCAGATACTGGTTAATCTTTTCAGGCATCTCTTTGATCTAAGGATAAAAATAGAAAATAATTTACTTGAGCAGATAGCAAACAATGTGGGCAGTGGAAGAGAATAGAGACTTTCAGCAAATAAAGTGGGCAGTGGGTTGGTTCTCTGTGTTATGCCACTCTCTGTAACCTTTTGCATGCTAATGGCATTCCTTTCCTTGCTTGAAGTGAAATGCTTAAAAAAAAAAAAGTAGAGAATGTGGGCACTCAACAAACAATGTACACAGAATGGGAGAATGGAGGCAGTCAGCAAACATGAGAGAGAGAGAGAGAGAGAGAATGTAGATAGTCAGAAACCACAAAGGAAAGAGAGAGAGAATGCAGATGGTCAGCAACCACAAGAGAGAGAGAGAATGTAGGCAGTTATCAACCACAAAAGATAGAGAGAGAGAGAGAGAGAGAGAGAGAGAGAGAATGCAGCAGGTGGTCAGCAACCACAAGAGAGAGAGAGAGAGAGAGGAAGTGAGAATGCAGGTAGTCAGCAACCACAAAAGAGAGAGAGAGTGCAGGTTTTCATCAACCACAAAAGAGAGAGAGAGAATGGAGGGTTTCAACAACCACAAAAGAGAGAGAAAGTATGAATGCAGGTGGTCAGCAACCATGAGAGAGAGAGAGAGAGAGAGAATGCAGGTGGTCAGCAACCACAAGAGAAAGAGAGAGAGAGAGAGAGAGAATATAGGCTTTCAGAAACCACAAAAGAGAGAGAGAAAGTGAGAATGCAGGCATCAGTAACCACAAGAGAGAGTGTGATAGAGAATCCAGGTGGTCAGTAAACACAAAAGAGAAAGAGAATGCAGTTGGTCAGCAAATAATGTGGTGATAAGGAGAAAATTTAGCTGATTGATTTTAACCTTCCTCCAGCTTTTCAATATTATTAAAAATATGGAGATTTAAGATTTTTGTGGAAAGCTGTTAGTCTCTTGGTAAATTTTCAACTCCTGGGCCTTGTATCAACATTTTGAAAGACTGTTCTGCAATAAAGTAACCCAGAAAATTGCTCTCTAAATGCCTCTAATATAGCCAATAGCCTGGGCAAGACAAAGCTAGATGGAAAAAACTTTGTAACAAATTCCAGATCTGTCTTTTTTTTTTCTAAATTTAAAATTCCCAATGACTCAATTGAGCACAGATGTAGTTGCATCAATGCAAACAAACTGAGTTTGATGAAGTCTGAAGGGACGAAACCGGTCACATGAAAATTATTTCCAATTTGTCATACATCTTACCTCCACATTATATAAGAAGTGCGGACATTGATGTCACCACCATGTGGCAGTAGATGTTTCATACTTGACTACAATATTCAGGCTATGTTGACTTGGGTTGTAGCTAAACTATTTATATGTTAGCTATGAGATATTATGGATAGCAAGATGAGTTCTTTCCAGCTTATTGTGCTATTGTAATGGCTATTAATAGGTGAAAATTGTCCTTTTAAATTATTCTGGTAGCTATTAAAACTTAAATAAAGCTAATTATGGACCAGAAAGTATTTTTTTGTTATTGTATAACTTTTAAATCACTTTTATTTATTATTAATAACTTTAATGTATTTTTTAGTTATTCATTATTGACTATTGATAATTAAATTTATCTAGTACTAGTTATGTGTGTATTTGTACAGTTTATTCTTTAATTTATTATTTATTTTGTTTCTGCTTAGCCATTAGAATAACAAAATAAACTAGAAATAAATGACCATGCTATCCATAATGCCCCAGTGAATAACATATATAAAATAATTGAGCTATAATCCCACCTATATGGTCCGAAGATTCCATTCAAGCATATCACCATATGATGTTGACATTAGTGTCCACACTTATATTTATACACCCTTTATCCTGGATACTTTTACCCTATAAATACAGCATACCTTAAAACTATATATATATATATATATATATATATATATATATATATATATATATATATGTGTGTGTGTGTGTGTGTGTGAGTGAGTGAGAAGCCAGTGTAATTATTTTCCTCACATTAAACTTAAATTCCTATATAAAGGGGTGCTGAAAAGTTCTCAGCTCAAAAAGCAAAAAAAAAAAAACTGCTTTAAAAAAGATCTGATTTTTGGTTTAATTTTGACAAGTGGATTAGGCTGAGAATTTTTCAGCACCTCAAATCAGATTCTTTTTCCAAAAAATAAAAAAGTAGACAATTATTATAAAGTATCAAATATATAGATATTATAGATAGGAGACTTATCACAGAATTCTGGAGCAGTTCATTTTGGAGTTTGGAATGAGTTGTACTGAGCAGTTATCTTAACCCATTAATGCCATCTAAACCATTTTTAGGACCATGGACTTCGATGGGTTATAGGTAGGAACTTATAATTAATACTAGATTATTTTTAGAATCCTATAATTAATGCTGGATTTTTATTTGATTTTTTATAATTATACCAGATTTTACTGTGATTATTAATAGGTTAAAAAGTTAAAGAAAGGAGATGCCATTTTAAAAATATACAGTCTGGCAAACAAGTTGATCGAATTCAAACCAAATTTATGACGGTCATCCACTGTGTAATATTTTATAGCATACCAGAAACTCTCCCCCATTTCAGCAGAGAATAAAGAAATAATTGTAGAATGGTACAGTTAATGTTACTGAGGTTTTGCCCTTGTTCCTTATTTGGCCCAATTCAAAATGAGTGTTTTCATACACTCTTTACAATTACAAAGTTATAAAATTGTAACATTTATGGGATAAAAAAAAAAAAACAGTTTTATATGTCATTAAATGTAGAAGATTAGAAGAGTTGAGAACTGATCTTCAGTTCACAACTTGGTATCTGTCAGGGGATGCTAACTTACTACACCTATAAAAGACAATAACTCAAAATAGAACCTAGTTGTATCTTGTCTGGGAGATCAGTGTGGCATTTCTGAACTGAACATAGTGACAAGCAGTTTTGCTCATCCCAACAACCTGGGATTTAACAGTATCTGTGCTGATGACAACTATTTACTCATCTTAAGTCTGATTGGTTCAAATTCAAAGATCAAATTTGAAGCTGATCTCAAAACTGACCTAGTCTCTTAACTGGGACAAGAAATCGATTGTTAACATTAATGTCTCCAAAACAAAATTGCTCTCTTTTAGTATCTGCCCATATTTCTGAGATGAGGCATTATGTATACTATTTACATTATTTGGACTATTGTCTTCATCTTTGTCATCATATTTATCACAATGTTTTGGCCATTGTACGCTCCGGCCTTCTTCAGGAGATAACTGATAACCGACATCCATTAAACATGGCATGTTGAACTAAAACAGTCTACCCCAGTGAGCGAAATAAAGGGTTCAGTATGACATTCCAACCACCTGAAGAAGGCCATTGTGATAAATATGGCGACAAAGATGAGGACAATAGTCCGAATAATGTAAATAATGCTCTTTTAATTGTCTGAGAGAATCTTTTCATCTTCCATTAGCATGGCTGATGCTAACTTCTAGGAGAGTGACTCCTTGTGCCTTCTCAGGCTGTTTTCTACTGACATGAAGTGGAAAGATTATATTGAATCAACTGATAGGACTGCTGCTAGGAAAGATGTTTCACTGTGTTGAGCTAGACAATTTTTCTTGCCAGAATCTATCTTACACATTTATAAGTCTACTATTCATCTAGGCTTTGAATATTGCTGCCACATCTGATCTGGTGCTTCTGTTATATATTTAGTGATTCATGATAAAGAATCTGCAATATTATTGATCCTGACCTGGCTTCAGTCACTTTCTGACCACCATGCTGTAGCTTTTTCTATAAATATTTTCATGGTAATTTTTCTGATGAGCTTACCTCTTTGGTACCTAGGCCTTATGAATTTAAGCGTACTACTAGACTGGCACAGTGGAGTACTGGGTAGCGGCTCAGATTGAGTAATTGGAGAGTAGAGTCCAAATTCCAGTCAAATCCATTACATTCACTTATGTGCTAATACCCTTGAGAAAGGTATGAATCCTTTTCTTCTCCACCTCACCAGCAATGGGTAAATATCAAGACAGACCAGGTTTTATAGCCTTGGATGGCAACTGGTCTACCGCAGAAAGAAATGGCAACCTACTGCAGGAAAAAATCTGCCTTGTCAGTCATGTATCAAAAGATACATGATCGCCTAAACGTGTATCACACATAGCAAGTAACTGACTGACTAGACTGGCAGCAAGGTCTCATCATTTTACAGTTGAAAAGGCCAGATGTAACTAAGTTCTATGCAGATTTCTTTTACACTTCTCACTTGTGGAACTCTCTCCTAGCTTTTTGCTTTCCAGTCAACTTTGGTCTCCAAAAATTTAAATGCAATGTCAGTCATTAGCTTCTGTCTTTTTAATTCCTGTTCTTTTACTGTTCTCTCTCCTTAATGAGGTTTTCTTTCTCTCATATTCTTTCATACTCAGTAATCCCTTATGTCTTAGTGGCTTCATTGCCTTGCCCGAGATGGAATGATTAAAAAAAAAAAACAAAAGAAAGAAAAAAAAAGGTGCATTTGCTTTGCATATTATTTGCTTTTCTCAAGTAAAAATGCATGCAGACATTCAATGACGTATAAGTTTCTGTTCATTTATACTTACAATCAGCTTTGCAATATCATTCATGAATTCTCCATAGTATAAATTAGCATCATCCAGTAAGTGCTTCTGGAATTTTTCTTCAATACTTGGACAGTCTAGTAAGGGACTAAGTGAACGGAGAGTGAATTTGCAGGCCTGTGAAAAGAGAGAAAAATAAGAATAAATATTAACAATTAATATATTCAGTAGACATCATAGAATGCTTTTTATACTATTTACATTGCTCAGACTGTTGTCCTCATCTTTATTGCCATATCCATGAAGCTTCAGTCATTGTATGTTTCGCCTTCTCCAGATGATATATATATATATATATATATATATATATATATATATATATATATATATATATTAGATGGCCTATTGAATAAAAAAGCATTGGTTGAAGTAATCCAAAGACTTGACTCAAAGAGTTGTGAGTTCAATACCTGTCCACAGAAGAGTTGAACAAAAACTTGGAGAGTTGTGTTAATAAAGGAAAATATCCAGAAAAGCACGGCATGTGGAACTAGAACAATCTACCCCAGTGTACTAAATAAAGGGTTTGAAATTCTAGTGTATATGACCTGAAGAAGGCCAGAGTGTACAATGGCCGAAACATTGTGAATATGACAATAAAGTTGAGGACAACAGTCTGAATAATGTAAATAGTTACAATACCTCATCTCATAAATATAAACAGATATCACAGAATGCTTTATTTTTAATTAGATATTCACCAATACAAGACCCAAGAGCCACTCAAGGTAGAGAGTTACTAAATGAGTTTTTTGTATGGAGGTAGGATAGGGAAATAAGTGTTGATAGTGTTGATTATGAAGATGTGTAAGATAGGTAACCCTAGATTTGAAGAGGTTAAGACTGTAGTATTTGGGAAACATCCTCATGAGAGCATGTTCCATAAAGTAATGACTCTTGGAAAGAAGCTGTATGAATGAAACTTTCTTCTTGCTGATGGAAAATTAAGGGAATGTGGATAGTTAGACGTTTACTTGGCATAGCGGGTCCTAGCTGTAAAGGTCTGTAAACTGGTAGAACGAGGGAATGTAACGTGTCAGAACATTTTCTATGGAAATAGTGCAAGAGTAGCAAGAGGCTTGTGACATTGCATCTGTGGGGAAAGAGGTTGTAGGGTGAGAAATAATTGACCACCTACAAGGTAAATGCTTCTAAGCTCTGTCATGGTTGAAAAGAGAGGATTGGACAGTTCTAGCTCAGATATAGCAGCAATACTCCATTTTTAGTCTGATCTGACTCATCCTTGAACGATTCAGAGAGGATTTTTTTCTGTCTATGAGTATAATATATCACTCACACACACACACACACACACACAAAATGGGGTGTTAAAAAGTCTTCAATCTGAAGAGATTCATTTTAATTTTCTTGGTCAGGCTAAGAGCTTTTCAGTACTTCCTCATATAGTAATTTAATCTTAAGTATGTGTGTCTAGTAGTTAAGAATGTTAGCGTTCTGACCTAGGGTCAATTTGGAGGTAACCATGATAATATTGGCCTCAGGAGTCAGTCCCAGCATGTGGCACTATTGAGAAGTGCCTGAAAACCATACCACAGATTGATGCAACCCTTGTTAGTGAAATTATGGTAGATGAAACTAAGAAGCTATTGATGGTTATGCTAGCATGAAATTACAAGTCATCGTGATCGAGGTTTCAAGCAAACTGGCGTTGTTCAACTACTGATCATGTTGGAAACTGTAACTAAGGTCTGCCAAGCACAGTTGCAGTATAAACGACAGGTTGGCTCTGTGGGTGTTGAAGAAATACAAATGTGTCGGCGTTGGAATCTGTAACAGGGAACAGCTATGATTGATTTTTATTATTTTTTTTTTTTTTTTTTTTCTAATCAACCCTTTGTGAGTTTTTAAAAAACAAAACATTTTGGATTATAGAAGATTGCTTACAATACCTGGTGTTCCCAAATGGTCTACCACCTAAAGGGATTAGCTAGATAATCCATCAGATGAGTGTACTTGAAAAAGAAACATCCAAACATTCTATATATATATATATATATATATATATATATATATATATATATATATATATATATGGAGAGAGAGAGGATTAGGTAAATGAGGTAAGTAGTTGGTAAGCAAATAAATAATTACCAAATTTAACCAAGATGTGTAGACATAATAGTGTTCAATGTGATCAGACAGAGCTAAGAAATATATGTTAATAAATGCACATATATCTACGTTTGATGTGTGACTTGAGTTTCGTTGGTTACCCAAGTCATCAGGTATGAGATATAGCATAAACAATAAGCTGTAACTTGTGCCTGATGACTTGGGTAACCAATGAAACTAGAGTCATGAATCAAACATAGGTGTGTGTGTATATATATATATATATATATATATATGCAAGTTTGGATTGAACCTGTACAGCTATTGTCAAATTTCTGAGCATTTTCTTCATAAACTATTGTCTAAGAAACTTTATATTTACTATAGCATTGTGTTCTAAAAACATTGTTTATGCAATGATAATATTTTTTAAAAGATTAATTTGTAGTTAATGCCATGTGTTAATTTGTGATGGAACTTGGTTCTTTTTTATTAAATATATTTAACATGTTTGTTCTTAAATTAGAAGGAACTTTATTAATGTGAGGTTGTTTATATTTTGATAGTTAAGGATTCTAATGTTTATAGTTGCTTTCTACAAATTTACATAATGCTTTTGTATTATCTTTAAGTATTTTTGGGATTTAGAGTTTTTGTTGCATCATTTAATAGAACTTAAATAAATGGCAAGTTATTCTATGAAATAAGGTTGTAATTGTGTAACTAATGTATACATTATTTTAATTTTTTTAATTATTACAGAGTATTCTCCAAGTGGGTATAAAGTGAAAGCCTAGATTGTAAATGCAAGTTAATAAGAACATCTCTCAATACATAAACATTTTTCAAATACTAAAATATATATATATTTATTTACAGACACAGAATATTATACATATATATGAGAGACATACATATGTAAGTGTGCATGAATAAGTCTAAAGTATGACATTTTCCAATGTATGTTTCATATATATGATTAACAATCACTAATGAATAAAGAAAAGAAACAAGATTATTTTGAGAAAAATATATTCATTGTGTGAAATAAATTATTTTATTCATCATTAGGTTCATTGAGGTATTAACATAAAAAATATGACAATCACAATAGAAAAATTTTTTAAGAACATCTTTGGTAATTTTGTTGTGCATGAATTATAAACATACTTATATAATATTATTATAATATAAGGATAATAAAATAATTACATAATATATCATATTATAATGGATGATATAATAATTATATATCATATATTATAAGGGATAATATAATAATTATATATCATTATAATATATAATAATAGAAGGATAATATTATTGCCATGAAAATATACTTTATTGAAAAAAAAAAAAAGAAAAAAAAACAGTTCATAGTAAAATGAAAATGAAATGATAATTAGTCTTTCCAATTAAGTTCAGCTTTTATAAATTCATTTCACTATTGTTGTCAACACTACTTAAGAAATGAAAAAAAATTAAAGACTTTTGGGCAATAAACAAAATCCTGTTAAATTTCCCTTTGTTTTAATGAGAAATTTGTTTACCTTGCGAACATCCACTTCAGCATCATTCAAATGAAGTAGCAAACTGACAAAATTCGTGTGAATTTGTTCTAAAATGGCCGGTTTTGACTGACCCCCAGAGAATCTGGATAGATTTCCAAACAGCATGATGGCTTGTGAACGGACACTGGGCACTTCCTTTTAACACAAAAAAAGAACAAAAAGAGACAAAAAAAAATTCACCAATTAGATTAAATACAAGATATCTTGAAAAAAATTCACCAATTTTAAGGGTGATTTTCTCTCATAAAACATTCTGGAGCTATTTTCAAGAGCTACTGAAATCACTGTACATAGACTAAAAGCTATGTACTAATTTGAGTAGTTAAATCTACTTTATAGTTTTAGTCAAATAAATGTATGCATATAGACGTAAAGATTAGAAATCTCAGTATTTACATCTGAATTTTTAGGAAGGGGAGATATTATTTACATTATTTACTGTCTAACATCTTCATTTTATCATTATTATCACAATGTTTCAGCTGGCGTAGCATCTGGCCTTCTTCAGATGTCTGTCATTCAGGGAATGTCAAAATGAACCCTTTATTTATGGTGGTAGATTGTTTTTATGCCAGTGTCCCTCTAATGTGGGACAATAGCCTTGAGGATTAAAGCATTGGTTTGTAAATATAATGGCATGGTAATTGAGAGTTCAATCCTTGGGCCAGGTAGTACAGACTTAAACTGTGGGAACAAGATTAACAGTAACCGAGTAGTAAAAAAAAAAAAAAATAATTAGATATCCCTAGACATGGACAGCAGAACAAGAACAATCTCTTCTGCTGATTAAATAAAATGTTCACTTCAAATTTACTTGGTTATTTAGATTGACAGACACCCGAAGAAGTCAAAATGTTGGAATAATAGCAATAAGTGCAAGGATATAAGTCCAACTGTAAATACTTATAAATACTTATTTATTAATTATTTAGTGATTAAAATTGATTCACATGTTGGCTATTTGAAAAAATTTTACTGTTCATTTTTGTCAGGTATGTTTGAACATTTTGTGGAATGAAAAATAATAGCAAAAAAAAAAAAAAAGAAGAAAAATAAGAAAAAAAAATCACTGGTCATTTATGTTTTATCTTTAAATCAATATTTAACCTTTTCAAAACAGGGTCGGATTTTCAGTATGACATTGATAAGTATTGAGCGAATGTCCTCTTCATCAATGACAGACATCACCCGAGACAATCCACTCATTGCTTCTAGAGTGATACTGTCATTCATATCGTCTTTGTCATCCAATCCTGACATCAAGGCTGAGAGAACTGTCGTTGAATATTTCTGAACCTGAAAATAAAAATGAACAAAGATTAAGATATTTTGTTTTACTGCTTTTCAAATTGGAAAGTATAAATTTTTTTCTGAACTAAAACTTAGAAAAATTTTGTACAAATCTTTTTGAATGCAAAGCTTAAGACAATAACCTTAAGTGATATTTACTATCACTTTTATTCCATGAGCACAACTGCAAATAAACAAAAAAACAAATTTTGGCTAAATCATTTAAAAATTTAAATTAAATTCAAATTTGAATCTATTGTATACTACTATGCTGGGTTGGAAATAGTACTAAGCACTAGTTAGTTCATAACAAACACTAGGGATTTACATGTCATGATGTCACACACACACACACACATATATATATATAGCATGTGTGTGTTGCTTTCCTTTATAATTAAAGTTCATATTTTTTATTTTTTCTAAATCAAAATTATAGTAAGCAACTAATGCAATGAGTGTGATGTTTTGTAAAAGATCCCTTTTGTATTTATAAAAATTATATGAATACAACAGGGATCTTTTTTAAAAGAATGCACTCAAGGCATTAGTTGCTCACCATAATGAGTTTGACCATATATATATATATATATATATATATATATATATATACACACACACTAGTAATAATCTTATAAGTATAAGAAATTATACTCGTCCGGAAAACCTTCGGTGTCTTGATTTGCGAATAATCAAACCAATACCAAAGGGAAAAAAAAGGTATAAAAAAAGAAAGAACCAAGAACATGTACGTTAGCCGAAAATAATCGTCTAGCATGCAAGTCCAAAGAAAAAAACCCCGATACAAGTAAGTAAAATTAAATAAAGTGCTCAATATGTTAAGTAGAGCAGACCAAATTAAACCTAGAGGGCCAGACAAACCTACCAAGGTTTCACCTATGCGGATTGTCAGGGAAGGCTGGCTAAAAAGGTAACATAAGAATGGAATATTTATAGCTTATAAACATAAAATCATAACTACATGACCAACAAAAAAAAAAAAAAACGTCACGTGTTTATGATTTTATGTTTATAGGCTATAAATATTCTGTTCTTACGTTACCTTTTTAGCCAGCCTTCCCTGACGATCCGCTTAGGTGAAACCTTGGTAGGTTTGTCTGGCTCTCTAGGTTTAACTATATATATATATATTATATATGTATTATTCATTACAAGTATGTACAAAATAGTGAAAAAATAAGAAAAAAAAAAGAAGGAATAGTTTTAGTTGGTTATAGTCATTTGTGACAACTCACCATTTCAACCAAAACTCCATAACTATCTCATTAAGTATTTTTTTTTAATTCCTCTGGGTTCTAACAGGGAAGAAGTCCCACTAAATAGCTAATAACAGTGATTGGTTTTGTCACTAGAAACACATTACATCAGATGAGCAATCTAAGGAGGAGAGAGTTAAATCAAATTTGTAGTTTCCATGTAATTTTTTTTCTCTACTATAAACTTTTGTTTGTGGATGATTTCATCTTAGAGAATGTGGCTTTTTCAGGAAAGTTTTTGTTTTTTTTAATGTCTCACTCTATGAGACAGAAATTATGCCTGTTACATTTTCCTGCAAACACTTCAAATAATGTTATCTTTTTTTTTTTAATAATTGCTGATTTCAGCTCACACCACCATACTTGCTTCCAGTGTCTTGACAGAGAACTAGCTGACATTGAGGAAGTATTGGTTCACTTATTTTGTAATTTTTTAAATAAAAGTTATAAATCTTTACCATTTTTAACTTCTAACACATAGCTTAAGTTATTTCAACCTATGAAGACCTAATTGAATAAAATTCCCTTATATAGGCACCAGCAGGGATACCTGGCATTGCTCAGAAGATCCCTGAATAGTAGTTTATTATTGACAATTTATTGATATTTTTCAACCATCTTATGGGAGATAATTTTTTATTCAATCTTTAAAAAATAAACTTCATTGCTGTTTTGGTTTGTTACAAAATAACTAAATTCTGGAAAGTACCAAACTACCAATACCATGATCGAGGTGGGGGACTTAGGGAGCTGAGCATCTCCATATTTTTATTCAAAAAGACACTTCAATTTTTTAATTAAATATTAACATAAATACTCTGCTAATGTTGTTTTCAAACAAATCAAATTGATTTATCTAAATTCGTTAACCTTTTTTCAAATTATTATTAATAAAAAAGTAAATAAACTTAAATTAAGATATATTTAAACATTTAATTTAATCATTTTTTCAAGCAAAAACTATATTGAGCCTTACTTCATTGAAAAATAATTATTTACTAAATAGTAAATAATTATTTTTCAGGAGGGGAATTTTGATTTTTTTGGAGGGGAATTTAGATTTTTTTTTTAAGTAAATGAAGTTTTACTTTTAAACAGTACATTTAAAGAATGTGAAAGAAGCAAACATTTCTCTGTAAATGAATTTAATTACTATTTTGAAAGAATAAAAGTAGATATACTGAGAATTTAGTTTTGAAACTGTTTAAATTTCAAGTTATATTTGTATTTGAAAAGAAAAAAACTTTAGTTAAATAAAAATTAGGAGAGACAGACAAAGTTACAGTCAAGATTAGTTGTGTTGAATATTTGTTTTATGAATTTAACTATATTTTATTTAAATTAATTTTTGAAAAAATAAGGCTTGTTATAGTTTTTTGCTTTAATAAAACTTAATTTAAAATTATTTACTTTTTATGTTAGTTAAAAACCAAAATTGTTCAGACTGTCAACCTCATCTTTACTGCCATATTCATGACATTTTGATTGTTGTATGCTCCAGCCTTCTCCAGGATCTGTCTATATTTCTGAGATGAGGTATTGTAACTATTTACACTATTTACATTTTTCAGACTGATATTCGTTGGAATTTTGAACCAAACTCTTTAATTAGTTCACTGGTGTAGATTGTTCTCATTCTACATGCCATGCCTTTTCTAGATGTTTTTTTTTAAACTAAATTTATTCCTGGAGAAAGAAGATATATAAGCTCTATATAGCAAACTAATGGTGGGTAAGTAAATGATGAAATGGAAAATAATCATTGTAACATCCTTCAAAAGGACTTGATCAGGTTAAAATAATGTTCTTAATGATGGAATTGTATGTGTGTGTATGCATGCTGAAGAGGGGGTAAAATATATTTTAAAAAATGTCAGTGATAATTATACATTGAAAGGAATGCTAAACTTTAAATTCATGGCACCCAATGTCTATATCTAGCTGTAGATATAGATACATTTGTTTTTTCCCATTTTGTCATTCAGTTACACATCAAACTTATTCCTGTTATACCATAAGCTGCTTAAACATAGGCATTTTGGCCTTGACTTCACACTAACAATACTAAAACAAACCTGTCCACTTTTCATACAAATGATTAAGTGACAAAAACGAAAGTGGGCAGATAGTTAAGAAAAGATAGCAGATGGAGCAAAAGGTTGCTTGATTGGTGCCCAGTGGATAGCAATCATTATAAGAATAGATCAAACAGAAGAGATAGAAACAAGTCAGTATGAATTAGAAAATAGTACAATAGAGTACAATATTAATAAAAGTAGGAAGGGCATATAGCAAGAAGAAAAAATAACAGAAGAAAAGATTGTCTGATTGATGCCGTAAGGAAAAGATCAGATAGAAGAAATAGAAAGGAGTCAATATGGATCAGAGAATAGTATAAAGTAAGAGATTAATAAAGGTAGGAAGGACATATAGCAAGAAGATAACAGAAGAAATATTGTTTGCTTGGTAGTCAATTGAAAGCAAATGTAGCAAGAAATAAAACAAATATAGAATAGAAGAGTTTGCTGGTCAGACATGTGAGAGAATAGCATAATGATATTTGTCATGGAAAGAGATGAAAAAGGCTTTTGTCCAGTAGTGAACTAGCAATGGTTGTAGATAATGGTCATGCCTACGGTAAGAAAAATAATTCCAAGAATAATCACTTACCATTTCTTTTCCCATGCTTCCAAGATTGCCAAGACCACGGATACAATACATACGCACCAAATGGCAGCTGTCCACCATTCGCCCAAGTAAACCATTGATCATGGACTCAATCAGAGCAGTCCTTTCTGGACATTTTTGATTGATCAACTGTAAACCAAAAGAAACAAATCCAAAATTTAAAACTGACTGAAACTTGCAGATATCCAAGAAAGCAAAACATTTAAATAAAAATATTGTTCCAAGTTCCAAATTAGTCCCCATCTAAGTACTGACCAGGTTTGATGCTGCTTAACTTTGGTGATTAAATGGGAACTGGTGTTTTCTGCATGATTAACTGTAGGCAAATAATAAGGCAAACAGGAGTTCTCTAGGTTTGGCTGGATACCAATCCAAGAGGACAACTTTGAATTCAAAACCAATGGGTGTGAGGCTAGCAATTCCACCTCATAAACATACTTGCTACTGAAACTGTAGCAGCATCACTTAGTGGAATGAGGTTGTGGCTGTCTGGTGTTGAGTTCATTACATTCCCTTTCACACAAATATTCTTGAGAATGGTATGAGTCCATCTATTTTCCCTTCAGCTATGGGTTAAGTAGCAGGCCAGACTTGGTTGTCTAGCTATGGTTGGCAAGCAGTCTAGGAGAAGGAGAACGATGAATTCAAAACTAGTTTGTAGATTTGGCAAGACACATACCAGACAACCATGGAAAAGATTTTGGAGCTCACAACTGCAAGACTGTGGACTATGGTCTTGACTGCAGTTGATGAGACAAGTAGGTATATATGTTGGCAAATTTAGTACTATCAAGTTTAGTTTCAAGTAATTAAGAGATAAGTGGACATCTTATAATTCCAAGTAAAAATATATATCAATTGTCATGTTCTTATTTTGAGCCTAGATTGAATTATATACAAAATACATCATGGATATCTCTAAAACAATATATAAAGACAAAATGTGGTGTAGACTAAGTGGTCATGATTAAATGTAAATGGCAGAATTGCTTAAACAGAATTGATAAAGTTTGTAATAAACAAGAAAAGAAAATAGAATAAGGCAAAAAATAATATTGAGCAAGCAAACAATATATGCAAAACAAAACAAAAAGGCAAAAAATTCACAAACTAAGAACTGGTGTTGACACACAAGAGCAAATATGGATAAACAAATGTAGCATTCTGATTTCACGACAAGACAGACCGGGACCAACTCAGCTGAAATCAAGAAGTGGCCTATCTCATTGGCTAGAATGAAATCCCAGCATGCATTTGTGTGATTTCATCTATAAATTAGGGAGGGGGAAATATTTTCCAATCATTCCTACTGGATTGGAACCAACATATGTGAAAATCTGATTCCGTAGTCATACATTAGCACTTTGATAATCATCTGTAAAAATTCGATCATAATGGAATCATCTTTATATATTTGTAATTGTTTGACTAAAAATAAGTCATAAAAATCATTAATTTAATAAATTTACAATAATAAGTATTCTTAATATAATTATAAGGGTTCTTACCTAGTCATTTTTAAATTTGTTATTTTTAGCATTAAAGAAAAAAAAAATTAAATGACTATCAGTAATTAAAATTTTAAAATGATTTTATTGAAATTATTAACTCTTCTTATACAGTGGATCCTTTTTATTGATATAAAATGAGGAATGTGAATAGAAATGAAAAAAAAGGAGAAAAAAACAAACAAACATATCTGCTGGCAAATGTAAAAGAATGCATATTTACCTCAGCATAAAATGCTGCAGTAACAATTCGTTGAGGCTCATGGTAACTAGAAAGAGCCGGATTTAAGTTGATCACAATCTGAGGCACCAAATGAGGATTGTTCTGAGCCAAGTTTCTAAAAAGAGAATTAAAAGAAAAATGTGCAAAATTTAGAATTTGATTTAAAAATTCAACTTTTTAAACAAGATTCATTTGGTGGAATATTTATGCCACATGTTTTATATTTAACATTTTTACCTGGCAAGGGCAGTAAAAGCTTCGGGATATGTTTCAGGATCTTCAAACTTAGGCCAATAACCATTCTCCGTTAAATGATTAACTAGGTCTGTGAGAGTGGCTCGTTCTAGGAGCTTTTCAAATGCCTTCACAACCACACTAGAAGATAGAAAAATGAACAAATATTGTTAAAACTACACTGCAAACAAAGATATGAACATATAACCAAAGACAATAGGAGTATGAGGTAAGTGACTAAAAATGTATATTTTAGAAAGAAAATATACAAATTCTTCAAAATGAAAAAAATAAATTAAAACTAAAATAAATATAAATAAAAATAATAACTCCATAACACAGCAGAACAAAGAAAAACAAATTGACCTGCACAACACAATCATTGCTAATGTTATATAATGTAAGCTTATTTCTAACAATGTCTTTAATAGAATAAAAATTTATAAGAATGAATTTTCCTCACCAGAATCTATCTTACATATTTATAAGCCTACCATTCATCCATGTTTTAAATATTGCTGCCACATCTGGCCTGGTGCTTCTGCTATGTATATAGAGATTCTTGATAAAATAGAATCAGCAATGTTATTGGTATTGATATGGCATTTTGGTTTCAATCACTTTCCCACCATCGTAACATGGCTTTATTGTGAATTTTCTATAAATACTTTCATGGTAATTGTTCTGATGAACTTTTCTCTATGGTACCTAGACTCTATGAATTTAAGTGCAATACTAGATTGGTGGCAAGGTCTCATCTTTTTACAGTTGAAATGGCTAGATGTAACCATAAGTTCAGTGCTAAGAGTTTCTTCTCTTACACTTCTTGCTTATGGAACTATATTCTGTCTTCTTGCTTCTCAGTCAAGTTTGATTTTCAAAAGTTTAAATGCAATGTCAATCTTCTGTCTTCTTAATTCTTGTTCTTTTATTGTTCTCTCTCCTTAATAGTATTTTTTTTCTCATATTTTCTTACACTTTGTGACTGCTTGCATCTTAGTGGCATTATTGCCTTGCTTGGAGAGAAATGATTAAAAATAAATGCTTCAAATTTTTAAATTTATGCTTAATATAATCAATTGGATATTATCTAAAATACCCAGTCCCAGTGTGTCTTCTTTTAGATGCTAATGTTTTTGTTCAACTCCAAGAAGAAACTTGGGCTTTGCCTCAGATTATCTCAACAGATTTAGTTAAATTTTAGATATAATATAAAGAAGATGGAAATAGAGAGTAGTAGCAAATACAGACTAAATGAACTTTATGTATTGGAACTGGAAAATAAAGTTTTTAGATACTTACTGGCTTGGAACAATGTAAATAATCTCTCGAATTTCAGCACCTTTTTTTTGATCCAAGTCGTCCTGCAAAGAAAAGCACTAATTTACCCAACAGGCTACCAGAGTTGTTAAATAAACAAAATTTCAATTTGCTCTTAATCATTTTTCAATGAGTTCTAATTTTCTTTGTTGGAAGTAGTCTAAAATTTTACTCCTTTCTATATATTTGAACTTGACATTTCATAGTTAATACTGTAGCTGTGCATTTAATGTCCATTCTGTTAGCTCATTAGCAATATACCATATATGGTATATTGTTGGTTGTATTGAATCCTTTCTGATGCAAACACAGTTCAGATGTGCTGGTCATGTCATCAAAATGAGTGATGATTGGATGCCAAAAATCTTCATGTATCGCTAATTTTTTCATGGTAAGCATAACGTATACCGTTTTTAGTTACACTTCAAGGATAAACTTAAATTTAATTGCTGTAAACATCCCTATAGAGGAGTTCAAACTTGCTGTTGAAAGCTGAGCAAACTGGAGAAATACCTGCTACCAAGATATAACTAACTTTGAGAAGAATCGTCTTAACCATCTGAGAGAATTAAGAATTAACACTAGATCTCTGGCTAATACATCAACCCATATGATGGTCAACCCTTCAGTATGCCCTTCGTGTGGATCTGTATGCAAATCCTGTACAGGATTGGTGTCTCATATGAAACATAAACATAAAAAACTGAACTGAAAGACACTCATATGTTGAAAACAATGGGAGTCCATCATATATATATATATATATATATATATATATATATATATATATATATATTCTAAAATTACCTGGATTATTAAACTAGAATGATACATAGATACCAAACTTGGTTTTCAATCTGACCTTCACCATGTGGGATACAGGATAATTTTAATGGCCAGATTCTATATTAATGAAAAGGGTTTTATATGCTACACAATATGGATTATATTTTTTGAAACCCTTATAAAGTTAAACATAGCATTGTCACAAACTTGCATATTAGACATTCCAGATCATACAATTGAATTGCTTATCAGAAAGATATTCATTAAATTTTAAATAACAGTAAATTAGTATATATTAGGAATTATTTATTTCATTGAACCATCTATATAAGAAAAATAGATTATCTCCCTTGAATTAAAATCGCATTCATGGGTGGATAATGATTTATTTTTTAAGTTATACCTAGCAAAACTAAGATCCTGAAATTACATTCTTAATAAGAAAGCCCTTCTAATATGTAGCTAATTTTTTTTTATCTGGTCATCAGTACATGTACTAGATTATACTAAGTGTTGTGTTTTAAGCTTCTGGCATGTTGGTTATAAAATTGCATCATCAATAGCAGAATTTAAGAAAATGAAAAACACTTACAATTCTGGGTGATCTGGTCCCTGCTAATGAAGCTACAATAAGCATCATTGTGGTGAAGAGTCTGTGAAATTGGTCAGTGACAACGCCTTCTGTTTGGCCCACAGTGAACATTTCATCAAAAGCACACATGATCTGAAATTAAAACCGTAAAAACACGTAAACAAAGAGTAAACGAATGTTTTTTTTTAAAAATGACTAATATACTAAAATGCAGAGTTGGCTCACTGATTAAGATCATGAAAAATGGAATTAATGAACAGAGTTCAAATTCCAGCTGAAGTAATTTGTGTCCACTTCACACTTTGGGAAAGGAATAAATCCACTTCTCTGAATAGGCCTTGTCAGAGGGTTACTCCCTTCTGATGGTATGCAATAAACCTGTTAAATCTTACTTGGAAAAGATATTAGCACAACCAAGTAACCACCATGAAAGATCCTGTATGGTATTCCTGTGATCTACTAAATCAGAAGGGAAATGGCAGCAGAGGGAGCTAAGCTTCATAACAAGGCAGCAGCAACAGCAGAGGAAATAAGAACACTAGGTTTAAATCTCCAAAATCTTACTTCAGGATTGTTCTGTAGAGACAAATATCTGAAAGGATTAAAGTATTGGTTCGTGAATTTGGTGGCATAATAATTGGGAGTTCAATTCCTGGTAGTGCAGATGCACTCAGTGGAAACATGACTAACCTAGCAACACTAATAAAAGACAATTAACCAAGACAAACATGGATAGTGGAATGAGAACCATCTACACTTATATTTTAAATAAAAGGATCACTTAAAAATTCCCAGATTGTCAGACACCTGAAGAAGGTTGGAAGGGACAACAGTTGGAAAGTTTTGATAATAACAAAGATGAAGTCATTAGCGTGACTATAAATAATATACGCAATGATAAGTCTTCATTGCAGAAATTCAGACAGAAAAGAATAAGTAAAAAAATAAAGCAAAGGAAAAAGATCAAAGAAGAATTAAGTAAGATAAAATGGAAAATATAAAAACAATTCATTGGTTAGAGAGGAAAAGAAACTTGTACAGAATAATGAAAGATGGCAAAAGAGAGTGTAGTCTGGAGACAATACAGGAATATTGAGAGAAGTGGGAAATGGTGAGAGAAAGAGAATAATGAGTAGTAGGAGGAGGAAAGAAAAGGAAAAAAGAGAAGTATAAAAAGAAAAAAGGAGGAGGAGGAGAAGAGAGGAAAGAGGAGGAGGAGAAGAGAGGAAAGAGGAGGAGGAGGAGAGAGGAAAGAGGAGGAGGAGGAGAGAGGAAAGAGGAGGAGGAGAAGAGAGGAAAGAGGAGGAGGAGAAGAGAGGAAAGAGGAGGAGGAGGAGAAGAGAGGAAAGAGGAGGAGAAGAGAGGAAAGAGGAGGAGGAGGAGAAGAGATGGAGGAGAGACAGGAAGGTGGAGGAGGAGAAGAAAAAGAGACAAGGAAAAAGAGACAAGGAAAAAGAGACAAGGAAAAAGAGACAAGGAAAAAGAGACAAGGAAAAAGAGACAAGGAAAAAGAGACAAGGAAAAAGAGACAAGGAAAAAGAGACAAGGAAAAAGAGACAAGGAAAAAGAGACAAGGAAAAAGAGACAGAGAAAAAGGAGCATAAGAGAAGAAGGAAATAGAGGAGGAGAAGGATAAAAAGATAAAGAGAAGAGGAAGAAAATAGGAGGAAAGAAGAAAAAGAGGTGTAGGACAGGGAAAAAAAGAGAAAAAAAAAGTAAGAAATGAATTTGCAAAAGGAGAAACAGAAATACTTACAGACAAAGGTCCCATCATCGCATAGCGCACCATATCCCTGTTATCTGTCCGTTCCTCATATGGACGTTGTGCCAGAATATTCTCCAGCATTTGGTCAATCATCATAGTGACAAGCTGGGAATCTTCAGCAAGGCACCGCCAAATTGCAGACATATTTCTAAAAAGAGGGAATTTTTACCAAAGTTCAAGGAAGGAAAATATAAAATATTGCAAATAGTGTGAAGATTTTATTACTAGATCTCAAAAGGGTTATTCAGTATTATTAATAGCTTTCATAGCAGGAAGCAACACAAAACTAATGTGTGTGTGTGTGTGTGTGTGTGAAGTGCTGCTGAAAAGTGAAGATTTTTTGCCTGATCAAGAAGCCCTTTCTCCAAATAGTCCCAGGTATGAAGACAAACTACATCCGTCAACAAAACCTCTGATTGGGAGATTGGAGGTTTTGAGGAATGTGGAATCACCTCTTAATTGCTGTTGCTCCAAGTCCCACCCTGATCTGGAGTAGTAGCACCTGTTAGGGTCCCAGCTATGGGCAAATAGTGAACCCACAAATGAAAACAAAAGTATAAAATCGGAGTATAAAAATACATTTTTTATAAGAAAAATACCAGTAATACAATTTTATATAAAAAAATTACCAACAATACATATTTAAACTAAAATTGCAAACAATATATTTTATAGCAAAATGACCAAAAATACATTTTATCTGTATTTGAAGGCATGCAATTGCATTCAAAATATATTAATTAGAAGCCATAAAATTGTTCAAAATATTTAGATTTTAGTATTAAATAACCTATAGAGGTGTTGATAGGCCACTAAAAATCAGCCAAACAAAATTTGATGTTTTGTAATTTGGTTAGATTTTAGGTGAATTAAGACCTTTTCAACACTATCCTCCACTGTAGATGAGTTTTATTGAAAGCACACTTGATCACCAATCTTTGAAAATTGACATCTTAAGTTTTTTTAAGCTTTGATATTTTTCATAAAAAGATAAAATGAAAATTCTGAATCAGAACTTAGATAGTACCAAATGCAAATATACAACTGATGAATATATTGGGCAGAATATTACAATAAAACAACAAAAGATATTGGCTTGAATAGTGTGTAGGATAATGAAAATGCTTCCTCAAAACTTCCGGCAACAATGTGTAGTAAGTGGCAATGAGAAAGAAAGAAGGCAATAAAGAAAAAGCAATAAAAAGAAAGATAGAAAGTTGATGCTGAAAAGTTCTCAGTCCACCCCACTTCTCATTATCAATACTCTGATGTTTGGGCATCAAAATACTGATTTTGGGAAGTATGTCAGGCTGGGGACTTTTCAGAACCACCTTACAGAGAATATGAAAAAAAAAAGTAAATACCTAAAGAGCACTGAATGCATATTTACTATATCTGAAGAAGGCTAAAGATTATATTGGCCAGAATATTATGATAAAACAACAAAAGATACGGTTTTGAATATAGTGTAGATAATGAAAAGGAAATATTGTCGTAAATGGTTTTGTATAAAAAATCTATTTTTCTCCTGTAGTTTGGTATGCTTTGTTCAAATATGACCTTAATTTCCTGTGGAAATGTTTAACATTTAAAATTAAGTTTTAAAGGGAAGTGAATGATGTTTATGTTGAAGCTTGACTGTGTTTGCATTTATGACTGTTGATATTCATCTTCTATAAAAAAATAAATGGCAAATTCTGTCTCTCCGTTTGTGTGTCTGAAACTCTTCTAACTCGAACCACACTTACCCTACATAGACATATTATATCTTTTTGGAATCAGGATGATACCTGGATTGAAAATCTGTTTGTTATCTGGTGCTTGAACATCCAGTATTGAAATTTTGTCCAGTTGAGGAAGGAACCGTTAAAAATTCAAATTTTAAAATAACTATATTATTTACATTATTCGGACTATTGTCCTCATCTTTGTCGCCATATTTATCACAATGTTTTGGCCGTTGTACTCTCTGTTCTTCAGGTGGTTGGAATATCGAACCAAACCCTTTATTTCACTCACTGGGGTAGACTGTTCTAGTTCCACGTACCATGTTTGATGGATGTCAGTTATCAGTTATCTCCTGTTAATTCCCCTCTAAAAGTTCTCCACTGCCTTCACCAGGTATTGAACTCAGAAATTCATACACAGATGTCCTCAAGGACACATGACACAGTGGATAAAGGCGTTGGTTAGATCCAGTGACAGGACCCAAAGAGTGTGAGGACAATGTAAATAGAAAAAAATAAGTGAGGATTTTCTTTATTTACTGTATGTTTGGTAAAATGCAGGTGTGTTTTCAAATCCAGCTTGTTTGCTCACCCCCCCAATGACTGCCAAGCAAAAACAGACACTTTAACCATCCAGCTGGAGTTCATAAAATAAACATACCCAGGTGCCACCCATCAGTGTACCAACCCCCATTATGGCTGAAAGTTCTTTCACACTAATCTGCATTTGAAAATACATTAATCTTACATTATCAGCTATCAACATAACTTCTCATTGCCTTCTTTCAATTTCTGGTTCAGGGTTCATGCCCTCCTGAAGGCAGAGTTGATTTTGCAAAACCATGTTTTAATTTTCTGTTTACTTAAATTTTAACCCTCAAATACCATTATTACATTTCTACTTATGAATCATTGATTTCAGGATTGTTATCCTGTTACCTGTTGCTTTCTCTGTAGTTTTGAATTCAGAGTATTCCTTCTCCAAGACTGTTTTAATAATACTAATTATTTCAGTTTATGTTTTATTTACCAATAGCTAAGAGGTGAAAAAATGGATTCATGCCTTTTCCAAGGGCATTAGCACAAAGTGAATACAACAGTCTTAACTGCCATTTGAACTTGTCCTGCCAAATTTGTTTTCTGTGCTGATAGCTGTTCCATCACTGAAATACAGAAATCAAGAAAATTAAATGGTAAACTTACACATCATATGGAACAGGGTAAGACAAGAGGGACTTGAGTGCTATAGGAAGGTGCTGTGAAATTATTGTCCGAAGAGCACGGAGGGTTCCAGTCCTTGCTTGTACATGGTGAATTTCTTCCAACCTTGTGTGTAAGGAGTCAATTATCTTGCTTACCTGAAAAGACAAGAATTTCTTTTGATTAAATTATACTATACCTGATAATGTCTAAGAATATATTTCTCCTTTAAATTTATATGGAGAAAGATAGCAACTCTTTAATTGGATAATATTTGCCAGATTGAGAACACTTACAAATTGTATGGGTTATTTCTCTTATAGGAGGAGGTGCTGAAAAGTTTTCAGCCCAAACCAATGATTAAACATTAGGATTTTTTAAATCCCTATTTAGCTGTACCAACAACTTTTCAGCACCCTCGTTTGTGGTGTACATACATAAAGGCTGGCTACTCATTTCCAGGAACACCTGTTTGCTAAGGAAACTAACCGATCCCTGTTGCAGACGTCTGCTCAGGCACATTTTGTGTTTGTTCAATAATAATTCTGTCTACTCAATTTCACTCATATGGCTTGGGTCAACGAGGGGTATGGCTTTCAGGCATTTTCCAATGTTACCGCACACAGGTTGATAAACTCCTTGACAAATCAACCATGGTTAGATTCAAACCAAGGTCTCATGATTGGAAAGAGAATGTTCTAACAACTTGTCATGTGTATATACCTACATTTCAGGAAGGTATTAAAAAGGATAGTGAATAGGTGGCGACAATTTGAAATCATAATATCATTTGTGCTTTTAATAAAAGGTACTCCCATATAAGTGGGAATGTTCTTTCTCCTTTGTTTCTTTTAAATCATTCTGAATGTGTGTGATATATTATTTCTAGCCACTACTATTCATATATTGTGAATATTATTGTCTTCTGGTTTAAGTTAATAATGAATTTAGCCTGATATATTTTGTGCATATATTAATTTCTTCCAATCATAGAAACTATTTTCTCATCACAGTTTCTCTATGATACATAGACTTTATAAATTTAAGTGCAGTACTAGATTGGCAGCTAGGTCTCAACATTTTACAGTTGAAATGGCTAGATGTTAGATGCTAACAGTTTCTTTTCTTGCTCTTCTTGCTTGTGGAACTTTCTTCCACCTTCTAGCTTCCCAGTCAACTGTTATCTTCCAAAATTCAAATGCAATACCAATCATTATCTTCTATCTTCTTAATTCCTGTTCTTTTATTATTCTCTCTCCTTAATTGTGCTTGTGATTTTTACTCATATTTTCTCAAACTCAGTAATCCCTTGCATCTTCATAGGTTTATTGTCTTGCTTGAGGTGAAATGATAAAAAAAATATGACAACTGAGTAGGTTTCAGCTATCATGCCTCTGCTAGAGTTAAAATGTTTAAGTAATAAGTTGCAATAGAAAGCATTTTTTTTTTTACAATAATCGACACCCTGTACTAGGACCAAGGGTAACTCAAAGTAGAGGGTTACTGAAGTAAGAGTAAAGGGCATAGTTTATACAGATATGTAAGATAGATAACAGTTAACCCCAGACTTGAAAATTTAAGACTGCAGTAATTGGGGAAGCATCCTCTTGGGAGTTAGTTCCACAAAGTACCAGTTTGTGGTATGAAGCTGTAGAATGGAACTTACATTTCATCAATGGTATATGAAAGTGATGAATATGCATACACCTGGGTTCCCCCTCACGGTGATATGATTGGCTGGTGTCAGCCATAAATACAGACTGATGTGGAGGTACATGGCTATGCCTATAGTCTTCGCCTATTGCCTACCCCTATGACAAGGACCAATCCATTATGGTTACCTGCTAGATTGTCCTACTCGGTTACAGTAGTCAACAACCACTTTGCTACTTCGGACAAATATATCCCTTTCTGGAACATATCAGAAAGAAATGAGGGTTGTTTGCTACAATGTGCATAGCATGGCATGTCTTATCTGTGAATGTTAAAACTGGTGGGACTAAGGAATGTAGTCTGTACACTTTCTATGGTATTAGTGATTGAGTAGTGAGAGGGTTGAAATATTTCATGAGTGGAAAATAATTCATCACCCACAAGGTCACAGACACTTTTGAACTATTGAAACTGGAAAGTGAAGACAGGTAGCAGTACTCCATTTTTGGCCTGATCTGGTAGAGGATATCAAGAGGAGTCAAGAGCTTACTGACCATTTTTCCAGCATCTTTAGTGATGGATCATATGTACAAGTTCCACGTTGTCTGATTTGAGCTCAAGTCTCAATCGGTGCTCAAGACACCTGACCTGAGAGACCACCTTTTCATTACAAGAGACAAAAATTTGGGGTCTTCTTGGTAATGATAGAATGTCAATAGTTTGGTTTTGTGGCATTGAATGCAACCAGCTCTTTTCCCCGCCAGTGAGCTGTAACAGCTAGGTCAGAGGAGAGATCAGTTGCCAGGCTCTGGTCATCCAGAGTTTGGGAATTGCACCCATATAACATTGTATCAACAATAGATATCCACAAAAGATCAAAGCATACTCTTAAGTAGATCAGTAATGTAAAGTAGAAGAGAAAGATGGACCAAGAAGCAAACCTTGGGACATGCCTGAATTAAGTCTTTTCTTTTTACATGCTGTGTCCCTTCAGGACATGGGGGAAATGGTGAGCCATGATCGCCTATCTCTTGCAGCTCTCAATAAGTTTTGTCCTTCTGCCACCTCCCCTAGACCATGTTCTGTTATCTACCTGCTTAAGCCCACCAAATATGTCATGCATTGCTTTCTCTTGTCTCTCTTTCCCGCTATTCAACCTATGAGTATCAGATTCTCCAGACCCTCCTTTCTCATTACATGTCTCAGCAATTTAATCTGCCTCTTCCTGATGTTGAGTATAAGCTTCCTCCTTGTTTGCATCCTCTCCAAAACCTCATTGTTGCTCACATGCTCGGTCCATGATATCCTTAGCATCCTTCTGTAGAACCATATCTCTGTTGCCTCGATTCTTTTCTTCGTCAATGAGGAAGCTGTTTAACATTTGCTGCTGTAAAGGAGGACAGATATCACATAGCAGCTCATTACTTTTTATCTATTACCAAAGAAATCCTCCTGTTTTGCAATACCCTGCTTAACTTTTGGAATGTGCATCATTGGCCATCCCAATACGTCTTTGGATCTCAGTGTAACACTTACTGTCCTCCAGCAAAATGCTTCCCAGATATTTAAACTTCTGCATCTGCTTGATTTTAGTGTCTACAACCTGTAAATCACATTTTGGGCTCATCCTTTTACTGATGACCATGCATTCTGTCTTGTAGTTTATGCTTAGTCCCTTCTTCTTGCTCTCCTTCGCTATCTTCTGTAAGAGGTTTTTTTAATTTTTTTTCCATGTCTGTTATCAGTACTGTGTCATCTGTGTATCTTATGTTAAGATTGTGGTTGCTAATGATGAATCCTGGTAGGATTTCCAATTCTCTCAGAATTGCCTCGCTGTATAGGTTGGATACGTGAGAAAACACATCCTTGTCACTTTCTATTTTTGTATATCCACTGAACTCATTTTCTATGCACATGCATGCTGTTTGCTGCCAATATAGGTTCTTGATTATTTTAATATATTCCCGAGTATATCAAGGTTGCTGAGCAGTGCTAACAGATCCTTGTTGGGTACTTTGTCAAACGTCTTTGTGTATTCTATAAAACATAGGTAAATGTCCTTCTGCATTTGTATTGCTCTTTCTGATAATATTCTGAGCATGAATATTGCATTCCAGTGTCTTTAACGAACCTGCACCGTTCTTGTCCTATATCTGGCCTGATTCTGATGCATGCTCTATTCATCAGAATATGGATGATGAGTTTTGTTACATGGCTGATTAGGCTGATTGTTTGGTGGAGTTCACATTCGTTTGCACCTGGTTTCTTAGGCAGTGCTATGAAAATAGGTCTGCTGAGGATATCCCAACTGTTGTAGATTTCATTTATTATTTCTGTGATCTAATCTATGCCAAAGTCATCTAAGGCTGTCAGCATTTCTGTTGCAATTCCGTCTGGCCCTGTTGCCTTGTTTTTGTTCAATTTGGCCAGTGCAGCTTCTACTTCGATTTTTAGAATTTCAGGTCCATTGGGCTGTGGACAGTGTATTGCTGGTTGCTCTCTTGTCGTGGAAGAGTTCTCCAGCATTGAAGAATTTTTCCTTCTTTAATATGAAGGTTCCATCCTTTGATTTTAAGCTGCCTGTTGATGAGCATGTCTTCTGTCCTTTTAGTTACCTTATTTAAATTTTGTTGGTGGTACTCAATCTCTCTATTTCTGCACATTTTTTTGTTTAGCCACTCTTCTGTATTGAATACTGGCTGTTAACAACTACCTTCAGGAACCTACTAGTTAGGAAGTACTTTATAACTGAGAAGATGCTTCCAGTGATGCCATAGCTAGAGAGCATGTGCAACACCTTGTCAAAAGCCTTTGAAATAATGCAGTTATCCCTGAGATGAATTTATAGTTTAGTGCCACATTGATTCTGTATGTAATGCCAGGATATCAGCAGTGGATCAAGCCAATCAAAATCCATACTGCTTGTCACTCAAGAGGTTGTTCCTATTGAGGTGATCAATAACATTCTTTTTGATTATAACCTCAAAAAGTTTAGTATAATAGTCATAATCAAGGTATAAGCACAAATTACTTACATCTTCTCGCAACTCTGTTCCTCGCTGCTTCATCAAATTGCTTAGCATCACACAAGAACCTGAGGAACTGTGAGAGAGAGGATCAACCAAACCCTCTTCTAGCACTTCTAGAAATGGCATCAATTGATTTCGGGGTAATTTTTTAGCAACAACCTGGAAAGAAGAGATTAGATGATGCAGTGAGAATTATTAGATTTTATCAATTATTATACTGGTTATCTATTACAAAGATTTCTTTTTGAATAACCCTCTATATGTGAGTATTGGAATGTCAAAAATGTAATGAACAAGACTAATACTTGCACATAAGGAAAGAAAGTCAAGTGTGATTAAAATTTTAGTAAAAAGTAATTCAAATTCAGTAAATGATATTCAAAGAGTCTTATGAGAATATGGGGATGTATAAAAAGTTCTCAAATCAATTAACTTTCCAAAAATCAGTATTTGGGGAAGTGGATTAGGCCAAGAATTCTTCATCACTTTCATTTATGTATTTTTGTGTGTAAGTGAGTGTACTTGCACACACAAATACACACACACTACAAATAAATATACATTTGTTCCTCAGTGTTCAATGAATTTAATGCACATAGCAATCGTCAGGTATAGATTAAAAACTAATACCTAAATATTTACGTTATTCGGACTATTGTCCTTATCTTTGTCACCATATGGCAACAAAGATGAGGACAATAGTCCAAATAATGTAAATAGTGTACATAATACCTCATCTCAGAAATATAGACAGATACTAATACCCCAATATTTATAGTTTACTGGCAAGGTAGTGAAACAGTCCATTTTATATATGTGAAAAATTAAATTAGTAAAAAAAAAAAAAAAATGGATTAAAAATTACACACACATACACACATTATATAATGGACAGCTACTTGTGGCGAGACAGTCCCAGTTGCAGATGCCTGCTTATGCACATTTTGTGTTTGTTCAACACCCACTGAGTCCACTCTATGGTCTACACTGCAACTATGCTGAGCAGATCTTAGTTATAGTTTCTGGGAGAGAGTGCATAATCTGGTGTGATCAAATATTTGAACAAAGCCAGTATGCTGAAACTCTTTGTCACAATGTCTTGTGACTATTTTTTTTTTTATAATAATGTTCAGCTGGTATAAGGCGTAGGAGCCACTCGAAGTAGAGCATTACAGAGTAAGAGGTAAGAGGCACAGTTTATAAAGATATGTAGAGAAGATAATGGTTTGTGCTAGCACAATCATCAACAACCTCTGAACATTTTGTTCTATCCAATTTCACTCACAAGGTTTGCGTTAACCAGTGGCATGGTTTTCAGTCACTTCCCAAAGATTCTGCAAGTTGGAAAACACACACACACACATGCGCAGACACAGATAAATTGATATGTCCACAGGCTAATAATGAGGGTGGGATTATTTGATATAACATTTATTTCTTTACATAATCTCTTTTTTTATTATTAATCACATGGGGTGAACATAATTTCAGATCAAAATTCATCTCATAACTGCCAGTTTGCATGCATGTGACTATTTACGAGATATAAATAAAAAAAAAACTTAAACCATATTTACTTTTGAGAGGTCTACAGCAACAACAAACAAAACACTTGTGTCGGATTTTACAACCCTTTCATGGAGAGTAGGGAATGCATTTAACATGGTATCTTTGGTAACATCACCACCTGGAAAAAAAAAAAGGTAATGTCCTTTTAATCTCATATTTTCTATTAAAATGACATTATCAACATTAGTAGTAATTAATGGTTGTAAAAAAAAGAAAATAAAAAAAGAAAAACAAAAGTAAACCCATTCATACACATGTATGATAATGAGCATCACCAATCAGCTCAAATGGAATTTCACGTACCTTCAATAAAAGTTCTATAATAAACTCATGAAGCATACCTACAGAACACAGCATAGGCTGCACTAGGGATACTTTTGTCCTACACCATAAGGTGCTACAAAATATTAACCTGAAAACTAGTCAGGTTCTTAAAAAACCTTCTCAGATCTAGACTTTCATATGCATATTACACATTACATCCAATGCTTTCAAAAATGTCTAAACTATCATTTGTATGCAATCATTTTCTCAGATCAATGATTAAAAATGGCTTCAAACAAATCT
The DNA here is from genome assembly GCA_903632075.3 of Acanthosepion pharaonis. NCBI lineage: Eukaryota > Metazoa > Mollusca > Cephalopoda > Sepiida > Sepiidae > Acanthosepion > Acanthosepion pharaonis. The sequence goes on along the minus strand of CAHIKZ030003369.1, from coordinate 1,578,984 downwards.
TTTGAATCTTAAAGAAGAAAAGCCTTTGTCAAAATGTTGCTACTAAACCACAAAGAGATATAACAAATATCAAAAACCACATCAATGAATATTTTCAACAGTAGCAAAAACAAAAATAGGTAATGGGACACTGATTGAGACTCCCACATTGAAGAGGATGGTGTCAGATTTTATCTCAGTCCCAAGTGTTTCATATTTTATGACCAGTGTTAGGTCAGAGATATGGTCTTCAACGCAGTCACCCACTTGACTGAAAAGGAATAAAAGAATAAATAAATTAAAACTTTTGGGAACAAGTGACAATGAAACTGGACATTGAGGATATTAACAGTCACGGTTGGGATTAAGGTGATTGAATTCTGGACCACTCTGTAATGGAGACAGAGTGACCCTCTGGATAGTTACCCTTTACAGTTACTAGCCATGCATTGTGATGTTTAGATGGGCAATGAGTGGGTAGTAGAAAGAATTGAAGGAAAGAGCTGATCTGTTAGTCAGACATGGTAGTTGTCCCAAATGTCATCTATCTACCCACTCAGACTGTACAAGTGAATCCCTGAATAAAACACCTAAATATATTTGAAACAGGGTTCAAGTCCTCATTTGTTGTCACAGTATTTATTTTCACCTTTCACTTCCTTCCAATGCTCACTGATATGAACAATAGAGAATGTGTCTGGTTAGTGAAAAGTTGTGTGAGAGATCAGTTGTATGTTTACATGTAAACTAGAAGAGGAAATAATAATATAATGAATCTGTTAACTTTCCACACAACTAAAAATAAAAAAAGCTGGAAAGAAGATTCTAAACATTAGAAACAGCTAGAACATTTAGTGGACTTAAGTTTAAGATTTATCAATTTTAATCAACAATAACACTAACTGTTCAGTCAATGAATGATGAATGTTTCTTGTATGGAAATTACTAATTTAACCATTACCACCTAGATGTGCAATCATTTTTTTGGTTTGTACTTACCACTGATAGTCATTGCAATTTCTAAAAGGTTTTGTACAGAATGAAGGGCTTCTTTGCGTACATTGGTAGAAGGATCTGAACAACGAGGAATCATATTTGCTAATAGTACTCCAAAGTTGAAAAATTCAATCTGTTAAAAAAGTAAAAAAGATTATATCCATATATGATATAAAATGTAACATAAAAAAATTCTTAGCATTTACATGAAAAAAGAATCATGTATGACAGAAAAAAAACAAAAAAAGATAAGGCAATCCCCCCATATTTACTAATATATATATTTACTAATATATATATATATATATATATATATATATAAATAAAATGTGTATGTGTGCTCAAGATAGATCCTTGAAACCATGAGAAGAAATTAAAGCTCAAATGGTTGATATAAGTCTAACTAGTTTCTTTCTGCTACAAGTGGCATTACCTCAAATTAAGCTGAAAACAGTTTCCGTGCTTTATATTATATAGACGTGTGTGTGTGTGTGTGTGTGTGTATTAAGTTGGCAGCCTAGTGGTTAAAAAAAATGAGAAAATATTTTTCAATGTAATCTTCTTTCATTGTCAATGCACTTAATTCATTCTTGAAGTGTTGAATGTTAATGGAGATTAAACTTTATACAGTGAAATTTCAGTAACACTTCAGCTAATAACTACATATCAGGTGTGTGTGTGTCTATAACAAGATAAAAAACACACCATTAAATTATTCTTCACAACAACCACAGACTAGAGGAAAAATAATTGTAACAAATCCTAATACATATATTTCAAGTTTGAGATTTAAACCTCTTTCCTCAGATGATGGTAATGGTCATTTGTGTGTTTACCTCAAATTAATTAAACTTAAAGTTGACTAGTCCACAACCCTCAGATAGAAATATATTGTTATTATATAATAGAGAAGAGAGAAATAGAAAAGAAAGGAACAAAAGCACTAACATACCTCACTTTGAAGAGTTATATTCTCCTTGAAAAACTGCAACAAAAGTAACCATGTCTGTAAAGCCCTTTCTCTCTGGAAATCATTGGAGGACATAATCCAAACTTTGAGATGCTGCAAATAAAGCATTAAAACTAAACATTGAGAAATATATATATAAGTTGACGTCCTTATTTGTACATGAATTTTAAGCTTAACAAACAAAAGAATTCATATTATCATTCAAGCATCAATCTTTCAATCTGCTCAATATATAATACTGGAGATAAAATTTTAGAATCTTCACTTTTTCTTGAATTTTCTTTTCAAAATTAGTGGGAGCATTATGCATGGGAACAATTTTCATGCAAAGACAGATCAAATACCATTACATACAATTTCATTTTTATAAGAAACTACTCTACTGACAAATAGACATTAAAAAATTATATAGACAAACATACACACAGTGGGTGCGATGGATAAATTGTCTAAATTATGCAAAAATGAAAATAATACTGACATCTCATTTTAACAGATATATTTACCAAAATTACACAAAAATATCTTGAAATACTAAAGGGTTAATTTATTCAATAAAAATTGCCACTGCCTTCAACCCTGTCCTCCAGACAATCTTCGGAATCTCTTGCAACTCTTCTGAATGGTCACTATGTTTAAGTTAGTGAATGCTCCATAATCCTTGCCTTCAGTTCATCTTTAATGTTACAAGGACTTTTGTTGGTCTCTTGCTCAACTCAACCCCACACGTAATAATAAAGAGGGTTGCAGTCTGGGGAGTTAGGTGGTCAGATGCAAGAGGTGATGTGGTCGCAGAAATTGTTTGACAGTCATGATTGGGTTATCCTGCTTGTGTGGCATGGTGCATAGTCCTGTTGCCAGACATAGGGTCTTCCAGCAGCCACCCTCTTGACCAAAGGCAGCATTGCATCTTCAAGACACTTGATGTAAGCCTCCATGAGGATCTCACAACAAATTCGGGAGTTCTTTTCTTATCAGAACAATCAGAGTAAGTTTTCTGAGGTGTTTCTAAATCCTCTGCACTGTTCTCAGATTGACACCCAAACACTCTGAAATGTTTGTATCGGAGCTTCCAGCACAAATACCAAGCAGTACAGCATGTGGTTTCCAAATTTCTGTGAGTGAATTGTATCTGCTCTTTTTCTCACAGATGGTGCCCAACTGAACCTACTATATTGTGCAGTTGACAAAAAAAACAAAAACACAAACAATGCATGTGCACAAAATTAAAAATATAAAATGCTGACAATTTACCCATCACACCCTGTATGAGAGGCATTCCAGAAGTTTTGAGACTTTTTTAAGAGAGGTAGTTGTAATTGTCCAAGATTATTGTAATTTTAGTATATCATTACTATACTAATATACTAATAAGCTGACCTGCCAAATATTCCCGACTGATGGAGATAGCTGTAACAGCTCTTTGAACATTACCCTACCAAAACAATGCTTGTCACACCGAACTAGTTTACAGAATACAGTTGGGACATGAAAACAATTTGGATGCTTGCTATGTAATAAAGTTGTGTGCTGACAGAGCTGGACATCAAAACTCTCCCTCACCATCTCTACAGTCGAAACCTTGTTTCCTGTAACTTTACATTGTTTCCCAAGCTGAAGGAGAACCTAAGGGGCAGTTTTGAAGACAATGAGTAGATGAAGAAGGCTGTGACAATGGCCCTGGACACTTTCACTTTGGATGACTTTCATGGGGCCTTCACAAAGTGGTTGGAGTGCTACTACAAGTGCATTTAAGTCAGATGGTCCTTTCTTGGGAGGAGATTAGACTTTTGTACTTCTTTGAAATTAATAAATGTCTCTTCTGAGAAGGACCCAAAACTTCTGGAATGTACCTTGCATAGAAAAAATAATTTTAACCATTTAAGCACTAGTTTATTAATAACAAAGCAGAGACACAAGTGTACATGTGCATGCATGTACATATATGCAAGTGTGTATACCTATATATGTACATGCATATATGTGCATATGCACAAGCATATAAATACAGGCATACACACATAAATTCAAACAATAATAAATAAAAACTTAATTATAAACCTCCTATAATTAATACTTAAGATACCACCAAACAAAATAAGAAAATGAAATAATAACCAAGTGAAGGCATATAAAAATATTTATCATTTAAGCATTAATATCAATTATTCATGTAAAAATGAAATACAATTTTCCTAACTCAAGACTAGAATGCTCAAAAATACAATAACGATAGAGGATTAAATGAAAATAAATAGCAACAAATAGCTACAATTGAAAGAAAAGAGGAAAAGGAACAAAAAAAAGAGAAAAGCAGAGGAGTGAATGTAAAGTAGAGAAAAAAAAGAAAAAGGACAAATAATCAGGACACCCTACATGTATGCACATTTCCGCAGACAGGCACATGCATGAAAATGCACATTCATACAGACAGGTGCATGGCCTTACACAAGCAAATTCACACAATAGGGAAAAAATTTACACCAATGACCAGTGCATAAAAAAGCAAAATCTAAAAATATAAGCAATTAATTGCTGATACCCCTGAAGAGTGGATGGATGGGTAAAAACCAATCAGTTAAGTGACAAAATTTTACTTGTATTAATTATATATATATATATATATATATATATATATATATATATATATATATATAAAAGCAATTTACAAAATATGTATGGAAAACAAATCTCACCTTGAAGATACTGTCAAGTCCTTTGGCTGTCAGGTTTTTAAAAAGTACTGCCTTCAGAAGGTCATTCATAGCATCAATTGTGATTTTTAAAAACTGACCAGCTTCCACAACTTCTTCATATGTCTCTTCTTTGCCTTTTCGTGGAGCACAACCATCTTGAGGAAGACACAAAATGGAACTCGTGACTGTTTCTACTAAATCATGTGTGTCTCCCTCATTCAGTTTAGGATCAAGTTTTCTGCATTTCAGATATTAAGGAAAATTATAAAAACAAAAAACTTTCTTAAATAAAATTTTCATTCTATAATTTTATATAACACAATCACAGATTCTTTTTTCTAATAAGTAAAATTAAAGAAGTCACTCAGAAAGAATAAGTAAAACCACTTCTCAAATATATCAGATTAGAAAATAAAGGCAAGTTTCAAATATTATCTAATAAAAATAGTTGTATATTTGAATTGTCTGTTTATCAAAATGGCTGCACTGTACATAGCTGTTACTTTATCAACACACTGACTGCAAAACAGCAGATAACTTAGGCTTAACAGTTTTCATTATGATGCTGACTGAGTTTATTTGTGCTTGGCATTTCCGATAAATTTTCATCTGCTGGCACCAACAAAACATTTCTCACATAGAATTTTTTTTTTTTAAATTATATAAACCCTGTACGAGGCCCAAGAGCCACTCAATGTAGAGGGTTACAGAGTAAGAGGAAAAAGGCACTGTTTATAGGGATATGTGGGGAAAATAACAGTTAACACTAGAAAATTAAAAAGAAAAATTATAAACGCATTAACCATTTGAAAGGGAAAAAATTAAGTCTTACTTGTTGTTAGTTCCAATCTATTGGGACAGTATATTTATCTGGCCTTTCCACTAAGGCAGGATGTGACACAAGGTATTTTTAATGTGGGAAGCACTGTACACATATGTATGCATATAGACCAAGGACAAAAATTGTTGTTTTGTTCATCCATTGTAACCACTGTCATGCTGGCATTGATATTACACTGACCCCCACCTTTCTAACTGCAATGAAGAAGGTGCTGCAGTAGGGTTTGAATATGCAGGGCAGAGCAAATTCTCTAATCTAAATTAGGGAGAAATATAGCTCCACTTACAGCATATTTGCAATAACTACCCCTCAGAAAATCCTCATTGGCTGATGGTTAACCCATTACCAGGTTTGGGAAGAACTGCTAAAAAGATTATTTCCCAAAATTTATAAACAAATTGTACAGATGCATACTGGGATTTCTTGCTAACCAATTAAAATAAGACAATTCTATTTTTGTTCTTTCTTGTCTTGAAGTCAAAACACTACAATCACTTGACTGTATCTCTTTTGCATGTGAACACCATTCTTATTTTGTGAACTTTTACCGTTTTACTGTTGCTTTGCCTACTTTTGATATGCATATATATTGTTTGCTTAATAATGTTTTGCCCTGTTCTTTTTCTTTTCTTATTGGAAACTTTGTCAATTCTATTTGTTGAGCATTTTTGCTAATTACACTTAACCATGGCCAATTACTACACACTTGTAGATCAGTGTATAGATTAATTGTTCTATAAAATTTAATTGGTCTACCATGTTTAAGATGTTAAAAGGATACACAAGTGTTGTGGCAGCATTCAGTGCAATTGCTCTTGTATCATTCATTATCCACTCTTTGCTTTCTGCTTTAATGTACAGCTACAAAAAGAAGAAAAAAATTATGATAATTTTTAATGAAGAAAATATTTATCAACCTCTTTAATTGCTGGAGAATATATTTACATGTAAATGTGGAAAAGTGTATGAGGGCCAAAACCAGTGATCTCAATATGAGACACCAGGAACATAATATAAGAGGAAAAAGGTATCCAGTCTTATTCCACTTAGTCAAAGTCAAGTGCAATTTAGACATGATATTAAGGTGACCAAAAGTTAAGAGTAGACAATAACATTAAAAAAAGAATAAAACTTATGAAATATTTTCAAATAATTATTAACAATCATTTAAAAAATAAAAATCAAAAAAATCTTATAACTTTCATGGTTATCAGGGGTCAAAGTGGATGAACCAATGATTAAAAAAAAACTAAAAAAAAACTTAAGGGTCAAAGTGGATCAACTAATGATAAAAAATTAGGGGTCAAAGTGGATCAACTAATGATAAAAAATTAGGGGTCAAAGCAGATCAACTAATGATAAAAAAAAAACTTACAAGTCAAAGTGGATCATCCAATTATAAAAAACTATGGAGAAAAACTAGTAATAAAATAATATGAATAATGAAAAACAAAACACTAATAATTATGTTTAGGAGGTGCTGAAATGTTCTTATTTTGCAAAAATCAGTATTTCAATAACTGGACCTCAGAATTTTGGGAAGAAGAGTTAAAGATTTCCAAATTATTTTTATTATTTGTGTGTAAATGAATATAACGAATCCAATGGGAACTAGAACTCAGCTCTCTGATTAACAATTCCGAGCCACTATCCATTTCACCACCTGTACAGTCAAGCTTACAACACCTGGTATTCCTCAGTAGTCACCCATCTAGGTATTGACCAGGTTTGATGTTGCTTAACTTCAGTGATCATATGGGAACTGATGTTTCAATGATATATGGCCATAAGATCTAATGTACAAAGAAGAATAGTTGAAAGGTTCTTGGCTCAATCCCCCCACCACAGACAAAAAAAAAAAAAAAAAAAAAAAAATCACTACTTCAGTGGCCAAACATGAAACTAATTTTGGAAAGTTTGTTTTCAGTACATTCTTCATAAGTAAGCTATTAAAAAATCTTGAAGACTATACAATTATATTCATACTCTTTGTAAAAATGTAAACTTTTAATTTATTCTGTAAACATTTACATACATTAATGAATGCTTGGATTAGAGTTTAAAATAAAATAATAAAATCTTGTAATGTGATCCCTTTATAACTTGAATTAGGACTTATATATTTTTACCTTTACTAAAAGAGGCTGGTACAAGAAAAATCAAAATTGTTAAGGATGATTCTGTATCATTTAATAATTAAACATGTAAGTAAAAGCTTTTTACCTGCATGTGCCCAAGGATGTCACCTCTGCTCATGAGTTTGTATTGGAACTTGAGCCGCTCAGGATGCAGTGCTTTGCCAATTAATTCTGTAGTCATTATCATACTTTGCTTTACACTAGAATCCTACAAGAGAAAACAAAAAAAATAAATGTGCAAAGTTTAACAAACCTACCTTAACAAAAAAACTGTCAAAAAGATGATTTTCCTTTTGACACAACTATTACTGTATACTCCCTCTGCAAATTTAATTGTTCAAACACTTTTTAAATTCATTAAAAAAAAAAAAATTGTGTTCTTAGTTATTACTTTATAATATGGTAAGTAATAAATATTGTATTGTAGGTGGTTCACATATTTTATAATCTTGTAAGTATAAAATTATTCTTGTAAATAAACAATCTAAATAATGTTTACATCTTTTGTTGTCAATTCTTGAGAAAAAAAGAGAATAGGGAAAAAACAGTTCAGTTGTTTGAAAAAAGTCTTGTAGTGATAATTTCTTAAAATTATAAACATTTTCCAAATCTTCTTAACAAAAAGTCACAAACTCTCAAAACAAGTGGGCACAAGAAAAAGTAAACTGAGTTTTTCTTACCTTAGGGTTGGTGAAGTGGGGGTAAATTGCCTTTAAAATTGTAGATTCCAGTCGTGATACAATAAGTGTATTTGGGGAAAACAAAGTCACATATCCATAACATAGCATAAGTGTTGCTTTCACTTTTTCAACATCAACCTCATTCTTATCCTAAAATAGAAAACAAGAAATGAATAGTAAATTATAAGAGTTTTTTCCAAACATAAATAAAACAATTAAGAGGAATTAGAACAATGCACTTAGAAAAAAAGTAGATAATAGAAATGCACAAAATGCTTCAAATGGCAATTGATTATCATAAAAATGTGTAACAATTAAACTATCAATTCATTCTATAAGGTAAAGGGGTTTATTCAGTTCTATTTGTTTGTATAAAAATTAGCTCTACTTCAGGAAAAGCAATAAAGATTAAAATCATTTAAAGGGAACAGTTGCAGCAAAGAGTTTAAAAATATTGAAGTGATGAATCTTTTTACCACAAATAGTTTCTAGGACAAATTATTATCTCAAATTTTCTACTTTAAGTATAATCATTAAAAAAAATAAAATCTAACAAATTTTGTGCTATATAATTTCATGCATGCAACAACTTTCACAGATCAATGATTCACAATGGCTTGTCAGATATTCTCTCAAACATTACAATACACCATCATCTTGTAGATGATAGACAGTGAAGACAAAGAACAAACTATGAAGTGCTTCTGTGTTCCAAACCAAATTTTACTTTCCACATTTTTAACTTGAACTATTTTATAAATATTTCTTTAATTTAGTCATTTTTTGTAATTTTGTTCACTGACATTATAATGCTGAATTTATAACTATTTTCAACCTTTATTTATTTTCCTCAGAAATACATTGTACTAAAATTTGATGTAGGCATATGGATTTGAGACTAAATTAAATTATAAATAAAAAACTTACAATGTTAAGTCTGATTTGAATATATATATATATATATATATATAGAGACACAACACCACAAATTGAATAAGTGAAGTGTTTTCATCATGTTGCCCTTGTTTATAGTTTGTCTTCACTGTCTATCGTTCACAGCATGTAATGTTTGACAGAAGAATATTGACTAACAAGATTGATGATATCCTCTCTGATCTATCCTCGGCTACAATTCATATTTGTGGTGATGTCAATATTTACCATAAGGAATGAGGGGTGTGTAGAGGTTTCATGGTTAGCAGCATGAAAAATGGAACTGGTAAATCAAATTCAAATTCTGGCTGTGGCTTGCAGGGAAGAGATTGGCTGAACAAGAATGTAAGCAAATTACTCTCCCATAGCAATCTTCACATTCTGAGCAAAGAGTGAAAAAAAACTGTTACACCCATTATCAACCATGAAAGGGATGAATTACATGAACTAAGCAAGTAATTTTTTTTGTAAACTACCATATCCCTTCAGGATATAGATGATCATGGCTCTCCACAAACTCCTTTTCTTTATTATCTGGAACTGCTATCACATCTTGGGGAAAAATAGTGAAGTGGTTTTCAATTGTGCTCTCCACAGTTCAGAATTTACAATTTTCTTTCACCTAAGTCTAGAGAGTTCAGTCTACCTTACTATTTCACCCATGGCTGGAAGAGAAGAAACAAATTCATGCTTTTCCCAGGGACATTAGTATGAAAGTGAATGCAACTGACTAGGCTAGAATTTGAACTTGACTTGCTGACTCCACTTTCCACACTGATATCCATAACACATCTATCAGAATATTAATGACAAATAAAGTAAATAAAAAAAAAAGTAAATAACAATACAATACTCACTCTCATGAATCCCAGCAACCCTGATGATTTGCGAACCATATCATGTTTGGCTACAGCATCAAGTTTACTGAGAACAGAGTCCAAATGGGAGGCTGAAGCAAATCCCATGCAAATGGCACAGCCCTGGATCAGAATGAAAATAGTATTTTAGGATTGATTTCAAGATAACAAGAACTCATCTTAAGTGGTTCTGTAGTAATATTAATAATAATGGGAAGGTCTACCATGTCGTCACCATTGCAGTTACTACAGGATATTTCTGCCTTTTTATCTCTATACTTAAATACAAACTACTAGGTCAGAATAAAATTTCATAAGATTTTTAAAGTAATTTCAAAGACGATATTCAAAGATCTGTATACAGATTTATTCATTCATATATGTGCCATTTTGTTCCACTATATTTTGCCATCTTTAAGGCAGTTTCATGATTCCATCCTCCCAGAATTTGACATTCTTCTTAATGATGAACAGTTATAACTGGTTTTTACATATTTCCAAAGAACTGAAGGTCTTCCCATTAAGAGATTTTTGTAGAGAAGTAGGGATCAAAGAAAGTGGTAATTCAAAGGTTAGGTGAGTACCGAGTCTGTAGTAGCACATCTCAGCCAAGCTGTACCAATTTCTGCTGAGTATGGGTCTGCAAATTTTTACTTCTGAACCTTGTGAACCACTTACAAACTTATCTCAGCTATGGCACAATCTCCATAAATGGCACATATCATTTTTGCTGTTTGTACATCAAATGGCAAAAATGCATCTCATGTTTGTTTAATGGCATATAAACTCCTTATGGGTCATTTAATGCTGAAATTTAATTTTCTTGGGAGCTTTAGTAAATATTTTTTTACTATTAAAATCTATTGCTGGAATTTTTTACTCTAAAAATGTATTTTTATACTTTCATAGTGTTTTGACCTCAGTTTGGGAGTTCACTATTTGCTTATAGCTTGGACTCTAACAGATGCTACCACCACAGGTCAAGGTGAACCTTGGAACAACAGCAATTAAGAGGTGGTTCCACACTCCTCAAAACTTTCAATCTCCCAATCAGAGGCCTTGCTGCCAGATGTAAGTTTATTGTCATACCCAGGACTTCACATGTTCCTCCATTTTCACTTTTAACATAAAAACAATCGAAATTCACAATCCACACATGAAATATATAGAAAGATACATTGAAAGGTCCCCTTTCAGAAGGTGCATATTTAATGAATGTCAGTTATGTGTGAAATGCAATCACATATTCAAATGCTATCTATTGCAAAATGTTACAAACATTTGTTCCAACCGAATAATATATAAGAACATATATGTAAATATCTATAGTAAAAACGTTTCTTACCTCTCGTTCTAGTTTCTCGGAATGTTTAACTGTTGAAAATATGAGATCTAAATGTTTAGAAATGAATTCCTTCTTTGTAGAGTTCCTTAAAATGACTCCTATACACTTGTAGAGAAAATTCTGAAAGCAAAATAAATATAAATAAATAAAAAGCTCACTCTTTGTGAAGTAAGACATTATCAATAATCCTATTTTATACATTCTAACATCATCTAAAGAAGTAGAAAATTAATTTTTTTTCTTTGTACTTCTTCATAAGCAGTTTAAATTGTCTCTGCAATAATTTCTGAAAATAGCCCAATGTGACCATACAATTATGACTGAAAGAGTATGAACTGACATGAGTTATCTCCCCCTAACTGATACGAGTCATCTCCCCTAAACATGAGAGAACAGAATGAGAACAATCTGCTTATATGGATTGAATAGCGGTTCAAAATTCTGAGAAAGTTATTGAGGATGAGAGAAAACCTGAAGAAAGCTAGAATGTATAATAGCTGAAATGTTTTAAGTATAAAAACGAAGTTTCTTAGTTTGAATCTAAGAGTATATGTTAATGATATATTCTATCATTCAGTACCAAACTTATTGAAGATATGTGTGTGTGTGTGTGTGTGTGTGTGTGTGTGTGTGTGTGTGTGTGTGTGTGTGCGCTTGCAGAGTGTATAATAGTGTCCAAAACAAAAGTGAAAATGGTGAGACAAAGTTAAAAAATTTCTAATCAAAGACACGTTTCAACTGATGACACCAACAAGAACAGAAGCTAATCTTTTCCCTGGCAAAATGTGTCTGATTTCTAATATTTCTCCCTATGGTTGGTTGGAACTCCATTGACAATCCCTTTTCATACTGATTGGTCTTGTATTGCTGTCCCCAGATCCCCAATGTACAACCCTGAGCTATAGTGTTTGGGAAAGTCACTTTTTGTGAGATGTCACTTCCAGAAGGATGCCATAGGAGCAAAGAAGAGATAACTTTCTTGGCAGTGGTTGGCAAACTGTAATTGTTTTTGTTTGAGCTTAGGAGGGAGGTTCAGTTCTCTGTAAATTGTCTTAAGCATTGCATGTGATCTCCAACTGATGTTCTAGATTTTTCTAAATAGATTTGTATATATTCCATCCAGTCTTCTTTCAAAATGAATGAATAATGTCAATTTTCTGATACATACAATAGGACTGGTTCAATCAATGTTTGAAAGATTTGGACTTTTAAGGAGAATGGAAGATTCGATTGCTCATAGGAAGCTAGCAAATCCCTATTGCAGACACCTATTCAAGCACATTTGTGTTTCTTCAACACTACCAGAATCAACTTGTGGTTTATACTGCAACTATGCTGAGCATATTTTAGTTACAGTTTCTGAGAAGAGAGAGTGGGGCATACACAATATGGTTGAACAAAGCCAGTAGACTCAAACCCTCAGTCATGACTCATGACATTGTGCTAGCACAGCCACCAATTTCTTCTGAGCAGTTTTGTCCACCCAATTTCCCTTTACAGAGTTTGGGTCATCTTCTCAGTAATGATTCATGCTAGGATTGTCTCCCAGGTGAATATTATCAAGAAGTCATCTCCCTGACAAATCTACAATAGTGGGATTTAAAACTCAGGTCTCATGGTCAGAAGGTTAACACTAAGCATTTGGACATGATTTCCAAAGAAACAGTTCAAAAGTAATTGGTGGTTGTGATAACATGAAGTCACAAGTTATCATAACTGGAGGTTTGAGTGAATGTATTGGCCTCGTTCAGCCATTGATTACTCTTGATTGCATGCTCTCAATATACTATAACTAAGGTTTACTAAGAAAAAAATAAAGATATATAACACATACAATTATATATATATATATATATATATATATATATAATTGTATGTGTTATATATCTTTATTTTTTTCTATATATATATATATATATATATATATATATATATATACACACACACACACACACACACAGAGGTAAAAATGAGAACAAATAGAGTTTAATTTCATTGTATGTAACATTTAAAAGAGGGCTCAATACAGAGTCGAGCTAAATATTATTTATTTTAGGATATTAAAACAAAACATGTTAAAAATCGCTACACAATTACCATCATGTTTCAACACTACAAATGTGTCTCCTTTTGATTATGTTTATAATTAGGTATTTTGGGGTTTATTTTTTGACTTAAGGACCAGAAGGGATGAATTCAGCCATAGTTACATTTTTGAATTAAAATCCTATAGAAAAAAAAATGTTGTCATTCCTTTAAAAGATCTCATCTAAATTAAAATTTAATACACATAATAAAAGATTTTTCTGAAATGATCATCTGAATTTTGTTGATTACTTTCAATGCCTGGAAAAATGTGATGATGTCTATAGAAGCATATAAGTGAAAACAATTTTTGCCAGAATTATGATTATAATAATATCTGAAAATGCCTTGCGTATTAAATCCTTAGAATGTAGTTAAATTATCTGAAACCTAACAGTTTGTAAGTAATAGTTTTTTAAAGATTCTAAAAAGTCTATATATTAAAAGTACAGTTCATTTATATTTACACTCATTCATTTGTCTACCTTACTTATATGTTGTTATTTCCAAAATTGTAACTGTTCTTCATCATAATATAATTCTGCTTGTTCTTCCATTAGTTTGTAAGTTAGCATGTGTGTTATACCCTGCCATTACTTCAGATAAATAATAAACCATTCTATTTTGATTACATGAAAAGATAAGAAAAAGCTATATCAGAGATGCTGTTTTGGTAAGAAAAGAAAGCATACATAAGAAAGAAAGAAAAAAAGAAAGAAAGAAAAAAAGAAAGAAAGAAAAAGAAAGAAAAAAAAGAAAGAAGAAAGAAGAAAGAAAGAAAGAAAAAAGAAAGAAAAAAAAGAAAGAAAAAGAAAGAAAGAAGAAAGAAAGAAAGAAAGAAAGAAAGAAAAAAGAAAAAGAAAAAGAAAAAAAAAAAAAAGAAAGAAAAAAAAAGAAAGAAAGAAAAAGAAAGAAAGAAGAAAAGAAAAGAAAGAAAGAAAGAAAAAAAAAAGAAAGAAAAAAAAAAAGAAAGAAAGAAAAAAAAGAAAAAAAAAGAAAGAAAGAAAAGAAAGAAAGAAAAGAAAGAAAGAAAAAGAAAGAAAGAAAAAAAGAAAGAAAGAAAAAGAAAGAAAGAAAAAAAGAAAGAAAGAAAAAAAGAAAGAAAGAAAAAAAAGAAAAAAAAAGAAAGAAAAAAAAAGAAAGAAAAAAAAAAAAGAAAGAAAAAAGAAAGAAAAAGAAAAAAAAAGAAAAAAAGAAAAAAAAAAGAAAGAAAAAAAAAAGAAAGAAAAAGACAGAAAAGAAAAAAGAAAAAGAAAGAAAAAAACAAAGAAAAAAAAAAGAAAGAAAAAAGAAAAAGACAAAGAAAAAAAGAAGAAAAAAAGAAAGAAAGAAAAAAGAAAGAAAAAAAAAGAAAAAAGGTAGAAAAAAAGAAGGAAAAAGAAAGAAAAAAGAAAGAAAGAAAGAAAAAAGAAAGGGAAGCTAGAGGATGCAATAATACTTTCATGTATTTAATGTCTGCTTCAGTGAAATGAAAAATTTTGTTGATTCTGAATCTTCATATGTACCCTCTTATTTCTTTAAATAATGACCTGCATTTATACTTAAGGTTATTATTGCAATATTTTGCTAAAGTTGTGAAGCTAAAATATTTAACAATGCAATAGGGAAGTTTTCACAGGTATTTTATAGTGGAACTCACAAGGAGTTTATTCACTCGTTAACTTAGGAATTATGATTAATCAGAAGATACAAATTCTACTAGTATATTACTTTTTATAGAATTTCAGTGATCTTTATTGATCAAGTTTTTAATCAATTATACAAATGAAAAACAAAGATTCCTCTCCAAAACAATAATTTATTGTATTTAATAAAAAAAAAAAAAAATACCTTTTCAGCTGGCATTGAGTTATACAATGCAATTTGTTGACCAAAAGCTTCTCCTAAATTTTCTGTCCACTCCTCATTTTGGATAATGTCTAATGACTTGGATAACATCTAAAAAATAATATTTACCATAAAGATTCATGCCAATAAACAGATACTGCATATAATGTATTTATTAGATGAGAAATATTCATGAGATATAATTATAAGAATATAACCTATTGGCTGTTCAGAAAGTAATGTTGCATTTTTGGTGAGAGAGAATATAAACATGCTGAAATATAACAAAGTTTTAATTTAATTAGGAAGAACATAATCATTACAGGCAATGACAAAATCCCATTGTGAAACTAGTTCTCTTATTTCTTGTTGGAAGGATCTTGGATTCTGGATGAAAATCAAATCAAAAGTTCCAACCAACCCTGTAGGAGAATGGTGAGCAGTCAATAAAATTGAGTAAGTTTTTTTTCTATTATCATATAGCATAACACAATGACAGCAAATCTTCATTGTCATAGAGTCAAGACAGGCAAAATATCACCTGATCTGGTCAACAGAAAGTATTCAGAATGATGCAAGCCCACACTAAATAAACTCAATTGAAGCTCAAATCATTAAGTTGGGAGGATCAACCTCAGCATTCCTAATCATGATTCAATATCATCAAAGACCCATTTAATCAGATAACTGGAAAACCTTTCTGGCAGCAAAATCTCTAAAACTATAGAAGAAATCAAGTGAATATTATTAGAAGTCTTTTAATTCAGAATAATACCTTCTTTCAAGAAATAAACAAACTTGTTTCATACTGAGCTTTTCTTATTGTTAATAATAGTAATACTATTCTTGACAACTATAATATTTGCTGTATTTTAATGATTTTATTCCATCTCCCAAAAGACATTACTTTCTGAACAACCTAATCTTTTGGCTTGTTTGATTGCATTTCTTTTATGAAAGTAAAAATACAATTTGATTCAAGATTAGAAACAGAAAATTTCTATTTATTTGTACTTTGCCTTTATGCTAGCTTGATGTCATTAATAGTTCATGTTGAATTAATAACACTGGCAAGGATGAGAAAAAATAAGAAGGAAAAGTCGGGTAGCTGTTAAACTTAAAACAGGAATAAAACTTAAGGAAAAGAAAATAATGAAACCAGAACAAAATACCTTCAGTAGGAGATCTTCCCAGTTCTTTTGGGGCCATTCCTCTTCAATTTCTGAATTTTCTAGAGAGAAAAAAGCTTAATTATAAATTTTAATCACACACACATAGATCCAAGTTGATTTAAATTCTTAAAATAATTCAAAATAAAAAAAAACATTTTCAGAGTTCTTCATCCCATTCACAATTTAAAATTATTAGAAATTGAAGCTATTAATAAATATTTACTGATAAAGCTCCAGAATGTCACTTTCTAGTGTCATAACAATAGCAAAATGATGCAATATGATTGAAACAAGAGTTTCAAGTCATAGCTCCAAGTGTGTTTAATAAGGTGGCAAACCAATCCCTGTTGCAGACACCTGCTCAGGCATATTTATGCTTCTTCCACACCTACAGAGCCCACCTGTGGCTTATACTGCAACTATACTGAGTGGATCTTAGTTACAGATTCTAAAAGAGAGTGCATAATCTGGTGTGATCAGTAGTTGAACAAGGCCAGCACACTCAAAAACTCAGTCACAATGACTTGTGTCTTGGAGTTAGCACAACTACTGACAGTTTCTGAAAATGAATGTGCAGCTGAGTAGTTAGAATGTTAGTACGTATTTATCTGTTCCATATGCAAATCAATATGAGCCACTGTAACAACGTCAAAATTAGGTTTCTTATTTAAAAGTCATTAATATATTGGATTTTGCTTTTTAGCATAACTGAGGTTGTAAAGAAAGAAAATAAGATAAAACTATTTTAATTTACAATATGTAACAAAAATGGATGAAAAGGCTATGAAAATCAATTTAAAAAATATATAATACCAGACTATAAAGAATTGAGGCATTTGATAACTATATATATATATATATATATATATATATATATATATATAGATAGATAGATAGATAGATAGATAGATAGAGATATATTTTATCCATAGAAAAAAAATGTGTGAAAAAGTTTCAGGGAACTGATAAAAATAAACTGTTGAAAATTCTTTATTATGAAGTTTTCACTGACAATATTTTCATAAAGCCTTAAGTTGATTGCTTTTAGCAAAATTTTAAAAATAAAAATTTTGTCTGAAAGAATTCAGGCACAATTATCATTAAGTCTAATCTGTGTCAAAAATAGTTACCCCCATATGACGGACTTCAAACACACAATGTCAAATGAGCCCTAAATAATTTTATCCATGTCTGAAGTGTGGTGTGGTTTTATGTCCAATAGTAAAATCTATGAAATAAGATCTTCAAAGCAGCCATCCACTTGACCAAAAAAGGATAAAATAATAAATAAAAAAATTTGGGATCAAGTGCTACTTGGTCAGAAGTTACAAGGTTCCATTTGCAGGATTATACAGGATGTAGCAGAAGTACCTCCCACATAATGGTAAGACATTGGCTAGATGGAGACTCCATTGCCACTAATGTCTTACCATTATGTGGGAGGTAGTTTATACAGGATGCAACAGAAATAATTCATAATTAGAGTGGGAGGAAAGAGGAGTCATCCATTCAAGCAGTCATGTTAGTAACAGTCACTTGACAGAAGAAAGAAGTGTCAAAAGAGACCAGAGTACCAAACTTCTTACTCAAGTAGAGAGTGTTAGGTCAGACTTGAACTCAGACATTGAATTATTAAAAACAGGATTTGTATTTTCATTTCTCATTGTGGCATTAATTTCACCTTGTTTCCTTGTGAATGTACAGCAAACATGGACAAATGTGCCCATGAGACAGAGTGTCAAAAGGACACTTCTTCCTATGACACCTTTTTAACCACCTTCACTATTTGGCAATGTTTCCTTTTTTTTTTAAAGTGATGATTAGAATTGGAATAAAACCTAAACATGATAAAAGTAAATTTATCATTTTTTTTTTGTTCTTGAGAATTGACAATAAAAATATTAAACACTATTTGTTTATTCTTTAGATTATTTATTTACAGGAATAAAATTTTTATTTACAATATTCTAAAAACTAATACAGTTAAAGCTAATGCAATAGTTATCATTTACTAATTTATAAAGAAATAAATATGAAAACAATTTTTATTCATAAATTTATAAACATCTACTTAATTAGTAAAATATGTGAACAAACTAAATCCTTATTTATCATTTCATAAAGTTTGAATCAACTGGCAATTAGCCAATGTGTTGCCAACCATTCCAATAAACAATATAATCGTGTAATAAACAATCTAATAGTGTTTATTATTTTTGTTGTCAATTCTCAAGAACAAAGAAAATGTATAAATTCACTTTCATATGTTTAGTTTTTATTCTAATTCTAATCATTGCTTTTTAAAATAAACATTGCCAAAGGGTGAAGGTGGTTAAAAAAGTAGTGTCATGTGAAAAAAAAATGTCCTTTTGACACTACATCTTATGTGCATGTTTGTTCATATTTACCCAATGTACAATGGGTCTTACCCAGTTTTTGTTCATACCAATGCAAACAAGAAGCAAAACATGACACAAGGTGATCTCTCCAGTTGGTGTATGGTTACAAACACATTTAGTGGGTATTGTTGCAAAATAGGATGGTGAGTATTAATGGCTATAGGTATAAACCTATAATTAATAACAGTTTTTATGGTGAGAATCAAAGTGGTTAATTTAGTGTCTACCACACCAAGTGCTTCAGTCCACAATCAATATTGGATATCTTTCAAGTTCTATACATGCATAAATATTATAAGAAATATTGTGTAAAATTAAATAATTTATGAAGATATATTACCTTCGATGTAAAGAACAAGTTTGGGTATAACAGTATCCCACAATTCCACTAAGCCACTGCAGAGGTTTTGTGTCATATTTTTCATAAAATTCAAAATGTATATCCCTCGTCCGCCATCACTGGTTGGATGACCTGATAACACCTGAAGTAGAAAATTTAAGTTTAAAATGAAAATGATTAAATAGAGGCTTTCAACACAGGATCAAAATCCATCAAAAAGATGAAATACACACACACACATATATATATATATATATATACTGACAGTCTTGGATTATTAACATTACATAGTATTGGATTAGTAAAAATAAAAAATAATTCTGTTACATGATATTGGGAATAGTTATTATATGTATGCAAAAGTTGACAATTTTATACAAGAAAAAAGTCACTATTTAATTGTGAACTATTATTCTCATATTTGTTGTTGCTGTTATCCTATTTCAGCTGTTGTGCCTTCTAGCCTTCATCAGGTGTATTTAGATCCAGTTAAACTAGAAGGAATTCTGAACTAAACCCTTTATTTAATCTATATGGGTAGTCTATTCTTATTCCACTGCTTGTGTCTAGGGATATCTAGACTAGTTCTAATTTTAAGTACAGCTCAGTTATTGCCTGTCCTCTTTCCACAGTTCAAGTACACAAGGTTCAGAGATTGAAGTCACTGTCACCAAATTTATGAGTTAATGCCTTAATCCACTAGGCTATTGTCATGTAAATCAGGATAATTCCTCATCCAAGAACATCTGAGCAGAAAAGAAAAAGATTTTCTGTTATTTTTCTAGTATAGTTAAAAAATGAGAACTTTTGCTAATAGTTTTAACTAAATTCATTAAGAAAATTGCTTTAGCATATATTTATAAAATATTATAAAAACTGCTATATTTACACTGGAGTTGGAAGAAAAACAACATTTTCAGCATATCATACTTTTATTTTTGTTTTCAAGGAAAATAAAAGTAAAAAAAAAAAAACTTGTGCATTTTATGCAAAACTATAAATATATAAGGAAAATGCTAGATTGCACATTTCTTTGGTGATGAGGCAAAAATGGTTAGAGCTTGGCCATGAGGTTCTCACTTTTCTGCCATATTCAACAGACATGGAACCTTTAGATTTGAGTCATAAAACAATTTGAATTCTTTTTGAAGACTATAAAAAAGGTCATTTTTTATTTAAATTCTAGGAGGATGGAATTATAAAGTTATCTAAAAGATGGCAGAAGATAATGGAATAAAAGTTAAAGATATTGGTCATATTTATAAACATATTTACTGTTTTGTTCATATAAAAAATATCTTAATTTAACTATAACTTTTTATACTATACAATAGTAAAATAATTTGGAAAAGTATATATTACTAATATCTCTAAAATATAGTTATAACAAGTTATTCTACAGTTTGTACTAATGGGGAGAAGTCATACAAATATATAAAAATTGTTTTACTTACGAAAAGTCTAGCAATCATGTCATGTGGCTTGGGTAAATTGGCTAAAATAAAAATAAATAATTATTACATAATTAGGAATGCAAAGTTTAATTCATGAAAACTAACAGCATTTAAACATTTACTCAAATTTATCTGTTAAGATAATCAAGCCTAATAGAATTTTTCTCTCTGGCTTGCTCAATTTCATGCTGACCTCAAAGAAAATGTAAAGCCATGATCAATATCAATGGTTGTCACAACTCTACATTGAATATCTGTGACAAAATGGTTAACCCAAGCAGTCTCACATTCAGTTTTCTGTCAAACATCATGGTATGTGAGCACTGAAACTTTTTGACACTTAGAACTGTCATTTTGTGGAAATGAGTCTTGAGAGGATGCTTCCCTGACCACTACAATCTTAACCTCTTCAGGCCTAGGTTCAACCATTATCTATCCTACATATCCTTATGATATGCATCTCTACTTCCTCCCTATATGTCCTTACAACAAACTTTCAGTAACCCTCTATCTTGAGCCACTTTTGGCCTAAAAATATTTATAAACAAAAAAATTTAAATAAATGCACAATGATGAGTAAATGTAATTACAAGTTTCGAAAAAAAATGCATTTCTTTCATTTACTCTTGCCATATAAATTCAGTAAAATAGTTTGCAAGCATTGGGATTTATATTTTTTTGAGAAATGACAAAAAAAGATGTTAAAAATTATTTATTAGACTATTTACAAGAATAAAGTTTAATACGTTTCTTGTCAATTGTTGAGAAAACAAAAAAATGCATAAATCCAGTTTCATATGTTTGGGCTTTAATAAAATTTTTAAAATTACTTTTTAAAACAATTAAAATTGCTGAGAGAGTAATAGCAGTATCAAAAGAAAAGCTATTCTTTTGGCACACTTTTTTGAAGGCATGTTTGTTAAACTTTGCCAATTATTATTTGAATTTCTTTTAACATGTATTTGTCTTAATTTCTGTAGATTTTTATTGCAATTTTCAGTTTGTTGTAAGCATTACTGATCAGAAATGGAAGATTAATCCTCTGGTAAGTTTCAAACTCAAAACCAGGGAATGACAGTCTGAGTGCTGTAATAAAAAACAACAAAAATAAGAAGAAAGAAATATTAGCTAAAAATTAAGCAAAGTTTCTGAATCATTGTGAAAAATTTATGATCTATTTTCATGTTAATTACTCACTGGACAGTTGCCTTTTAATTGATGGAAATGAAAGTGATATGAGAATGAAAATGCAAGTAAACAGAAGCTTTTCAGAAATTAAATCTACATACCATAATCTTCGAAATCAATTTCATAGTCATCGATGTGGCCTTCTTTCTTCTTGTTGGCTAAAAAGGCAAGACTTCTGCAAATACTTTTCATTGCTCTTGTATGTTGTTCAGACATTATGTACTCCATTAAGAATGGCCATAACACCTGAAAAGAATAAAAAAAACATTAAAGAAAAGAAAAAGAGAATGAGAGAGAAATAAAAGAGCAAAGAAACAGAGAAAGAGAAAGGAGAAGAAGAAAGTTGAAAGAGAAAAGAGAAAGGAAAAGGAAAAGAAAAGGAAAAAAAAAGGAAAAGTTTTTAGCTGCAAACAATACAGGAAATTGTAGGAACACTGTTATTATTATAAATAAAAAATAAAAATAAAAAATAAAAATAATAAAATTACTCCCAGCATGCAACAGAGACTGTCACTGCCAGAAATATGGACATCCCACCAAGAGACGTAAGATTCACTCTTTGCCCAAGGGCTGTCGGGATGGCAACACGTGCGTAACTTCCCTCAATGATAGTAGGACTTGTGATATTATGGAGTGATTTACTCCCTTTTATAACATGAACATTATCACAATTGGAATGTAAAACACACGCACACACACACACAATTGTATGAAATTACCATACAATTTACTATGTTTTTTTTATTGTTATTTTGTATGTTTGTTTGTACTGTTTTTCCTTGTTAACACAAGCCCAATTTTTATAAACACATGGTGTGAATGAATATACTTCCACAAAATAAAGAAAAATATGACAATTGCTTAAAATGCTAAAATTATTTAAAATAAAATAATATCCCCCCCACATATTCTAAAGATAGAAGTAAAGCTAAAAAAAGTAAACCTATACTTACAGGTTCCATACACTCTATGGTTGTGGTAATCAAGTGTAAAATATTCTCACACATACTTCGCAAACTGTTATTTGACGTATAATCTGGATCAAGACGACGCTTGTTCTGGAAAATAAAGCAAATTTGAAACTTCTAAATCATAAATTGTTTCTAAAAAGACAAACTATCTTTAGACACTTTTAGAATAAATACCAACAACCAGTATAAATAATTATATTGTATTTGGTACAGTGCTATAGTCTATTGCCATCATCAACCTTAGAATAATGGAGAAATGAAAATATCCTTTGTTTAAATTCATCTATTGAGGTTTTTTTTGCCAAAATCCCGAGTAAATTTGTATTGCTGCATGTGTATATGATATATAAACAATTTTCCTAAAAGTATAAAAAAAAAATTGCTCAAGCATGCTAACTATTCAATCAGTTTGAAAAGAATATGTTGGAAATTCATTTTTTTGTTGCATTTTTTTTTCTAGATACATTTTGGTTAGTAGGTTATGTAGTCTTCTATATGTGAAGATTTGTCCAGTACAGAGACTGTTGTTAGACATCATCATCATCCTGTTGACTTTTGCAATCCTGGGTGGGTATCCAAATGCAGAAGCCACACTAAATCTCCTCCACAACAGTCTATCAATGGCAGCCATCAACAATTCTGGTAGTCATACCTGTACATTGTTTGACATTGTCCAACAAGTTTTTACAATGACGTCCTCTCCTATATCCACCTTCAATGGTGCCTTGCGTGATGGTCTTGCACAGGCTGTCGTGCCTTGTAATCTGTCCAATCTACACCATTTTTCTCCATTTGACAGTGGTGAGAAAAGATTCCTGGTGGTTCACAAAATTTTCAAATCTTTTCCACACAAACTCATTGGTTTTATGTTCCTAATAGAAGATTCCAAGGAGTTTTCTCATGCATTTGTTCTCAAATGCTTGGATCTTTCTCTCTGTTTCTGTGAACTGTGTCCACATTTCACACCCATATAGGAGAATGGAGATTACAAGCAATTTATACAGTCATTACTTTGTTGGAAAACTGATTTTCTC
Source organism: Acanthosepion pharaonis (assembly GCA_903632075.3). Taxonomy (NCBI): domain Eukaryota; kingdom Metazoa; phylum Mollusca; class Cephalopoda; order Sepiida; family Sepiidae; genus Acanthosepion; species Acanthosepion pharaonis. Next base: position 1,555,079 of record CAHIKZ030003369.1, on the reverse strand, counting down.
CTCCATATTCTTGCCAATTTGGCCATCACTGTGGCAATCTGTATGTGGAATTCTGAGTTACAGGTACCATCTTTAAACAAGATTGCTCCGAAGTATTTAAAACTGAACACTACCTCAAGTGAATTCCCATTCATGGTAATGTTGACACTGGTATTACTGTTTGTGCTATTCACCATTACTTTGGATTTCTCGGAGCTGACCTCCATTCCATATGCTCTTGCTCTTTCAAAAAGTTTGTTGGTCAAGTCCTGGAGCTTACTGTTACTACTTGTTATGAGGTCAATGTCATCTGCAAAACCAATAGAGATCTAAGGATCATGGTCATTCAAGGTTTCTTGCAGGATTCTCTCTGAAAATAGGTTGAAAAATGTGGTGAAAGTACGCATCCCCGTCTCATACCGACAGTTGTCTGAAAGAATCTTCCCATTTGTTTTCCCAGAAGAACTGTGCTGGTGGCATCTTTATATAGAGCCTGAATGACTTAGATAATTCCGTTATCTACATTGAATTCCCTAAGGATTTGTCAAAGACCGTCATGCCATATTTCTGCTAAATATTTGGTCTATGATGTATAGTATAGTATCCTCATGCCTTGAAAATTTACAATTTTACTGCAACATTTTTCAAAGGTTTTTTCATTCCAGGTTTTAGTGCATTCAGGTTCACCATTATTTGTGAGATCATGGTATTTTTCTTCTCTCGTTTTTGTTAATTCCAAGATTTTCCATTGTAGATTGTCACAGATGCAGTGCACTATTTTTGTAATTATATGCCATTAACTTTGTTTCTTTTTTCTAATAGTTTTTTTTTCTTTTCTCTACTGGCTTCAGTATAGCATTATTTCAGGAATTACTGATAATATCCTATGTAGAAATTCATTTAGTTTCCATATTTTTTTAGTGTGGCTCCTTGTCAATTATAGTTACTTAATTCCTGGAGAACTCAATTATATCTCTTTTCTTTTCTTTTGATAGAGAGATATAGAGAGATGATAAAGAGAGATATAGATAGAGAGAGGTAGAGATAGGTAGGTAGAGAGAGAGATATAGGTAGAGAGAGGTAGAGATAGGGAGGTAGAGAGAGATAGAGATAGGTAGGTAGAGAGAGAGATAGAGATAGGTAGGTAGAGAGAGAGATAGAGATAGGTAGGTAGAGAGAGAGATAGAGATAGGTAGGTAGAGAGAGAGATAGAGATAGGTAGGTAGAGATAGATAGGTAGAGAGAGGTAGAGAGAGGTAGAGAGAGGTAGGTAGAGAGAGGTAGAGATAGGTAGAGATAGGTAGAGAGAGGTAGAGATAGATAGGTAGAGAGAGGTAGAGATAGATAGGTAGAGAGAGGTAGAGATAGATAGGTAGAGAGAGGTAGAGATAGATAGGTAGAGAGAGGTAGAGATAGATAGGTAGAGAGAGAGAGAGAGAACAAACAATATTTGATATAAGACCACCCACAAAATGCATTTTTATTATGCTCTTCCAGAATTCTATTCAGGACTAAGCTGGTTTTTACCATTTTATTATTTTCACAACTGCATATCATGTTGTATACCATTTTTTGGTAAACTTTTGTATTTTTCATTAAAAAGAAGCCAGACTATTGTGAGTGGACTGTAGAAAGTGATATCCCAATTTATAAAGCAGAGTGCACAATTATCAAACAGGATCTTTTCTGGCTTTAATTTGAAGGAGAATTACATATTACATTTATATAAAGTTTTTCATTTTCAAAAGGTATATTATAAAGTAAAAAAAATAAAAACATACAATTGTTAGACAAAATAGAAAAACAAAAACACATGTACAAAAATAGATTTATATCATATGCTTAAAACACACAACAAAAATAAGAAAACAAAGATCATACCAGGGCAAACTGATGACTTATATATATATATATATGTAGGGAAATTTTATGACAAAGTGGAAAAATTTTACTTGTGATGTGTTTCATCCTTCAGGACTTCAGACTAATTTTATTATGGTGGTAGGACTACACATTCACATGACAGAGGGGTGCTGGGAATTTTAGGATTTTTTTTCCAGCTGAATTCATTTAGAATCTTTCTATTTTGAAATGTCTAGGGAGTGCTTTAATCACAAGGCCATCTCCAGTAAATTTATACCCTGTCTCTTACAACGTTTCACCATTCTTGGCAGATCTTCTAATATCACAGTGTGGAATGACTATTTACAAAAGTGATGGAAAGTAAAAGAAAAAACTAAATGAAATCAGCTGAAAGAAAAAAAAAAGAAAAAAAAAAAAGGAAAATTCCCAGCACCCCTCTGCCATATGCATGTATAGTCCTACCAACATAACAAAATTAGCCTGATGAAGTCCTGAAGGGTGAAATGCGTAACAAGTAAACTTTTTCCACTTTGTCATAAAATTTATGCCTTATTGTTCTTGATATATAAAAATATATCAGTAAATGGTGTCCATACTGTAGAAGGAATTTCAATATGAATGTTATCTTAAGCAATATGGCCTGACCAAAAAGAGACACAGATGATGTGATCAAAGGATGTCTCTCTTATCTTTAACATAGGTACCTCCACGAGATCGCTAAAAAAAGAGCATAGCATGATGAAAAAGACGCCAAACTTGACGAAAACAAAATTTTATCGTCTAAATGTTTGTTATTATTAAGAGGAAAGGTCAAAGTATTTTTGGGGTATTTTTTTCCATTTTTTAATCGTTCTTAGCACGTCCGAAATTTTCGTTAAAAATCTAGTTTTTTTTGAGTCAGCAAAATTGACTATTTTTTTCCATTTTAAAAAAAACTGGAAATCTGACTTTGAAATTTTTTTAAATATCAATTATCATTTTTTCAAAACTTATTTTAAGAAAATCAGAAATTATAATGTTTATTTAAAATATTTTAAACCAAACTTAACTTAGCTTTTGTGCCAAAAAGATGTAATTTGAAAATAAAACAAAGCAGGTCATAAACTTTCGCGTCTCTTGACATGTGATGAATGATATATTTACGAATTCCAGGAGGCTAATTTGTTCTACGGAAGGAGAAAAGTGAAATAATTTACATTTACATGAACAAATTATTTACCCCGTTATTTTTAACAAAAAAACTTCAGCGGTCTAATTTTTTTTTTTTTTTTTTTTTTTTTTGTACTTAGCTTTCACCTTTACGTTTATGATGCTTTATGGGAAATATATTCTAAAGAAATTAAAATAAAACTGTTAAGAGTGACATTAAATTTCATATTTCTTAAAGGTATCTAATCAATTTATAGGTACCTTTCTTAGGAAATTTTATCAGAATTGTACATAAAATACTATAATTTTATGTACATTTATTACATTCTACTGTTATTTGTATTTGCATTCATTTTATTATTAATTTTGATATTTCATTTATGGAAAAATGTCGTAACTGAGATTAAATAAAAATAAGATCATATAAATTTCATAAGATGATACTGATACTTGTAGGTACCCTTCTCAGTTGAAATTGAAAAATCAAATTAACTTCACACGTGTTTCGCAAAAGTAAAGGCCTTAACAACGGAGAACAATGCTTAACTCAAATAACGCAACTTAATTATATTCTGGTTGGTCTTCCGTATTTTATAATTACAGCTCGATTATAAGCACAAAATTACATTTCTTAATTACTGGGGATCTTCTGAATAGTCAAAATGATACAATTTACAACGTTAAAAAAAGATCTATCTCATAAGGACACTTATGAAAGCCTGTGCGACTTTTTAACTAATTTTATAATATTTTAACAACTTAAATGTAAAATCTATTATAATTAATGAAATAACAAATAATTGTATTAAAAATTCATTTTCATCGAAAATTTTTTTTTGCTTTCAGAAAATATTGTCCATATTCATAAAAACAACTAAAAGCAAATAAAAGCATTTGAAATTAAATAATATCTTTGTTTTTATTGAGTTTTGTATGTTACAATTCAGAGCTGATTTTCAGGTACTGCGATCCAATTAAAAACAAAAAAAACATGATTTGCATTCCTCAAAGCTCTGTGCTTTTAATTATTGTAATCACTAAAACCGATGCGATCGAATTTCTAGCGTTTTCATAAAATTAGTTATGGGGGGGTAATAAATATTTTTTAAAAATATTTCTACCATGACTTTCATAAAAAAAACATATTTATAATTATTTCGATCATCTGTGAATAGTTCCTGAAAGTTTCATTAACATCCGATAATTATTTCTATTTTTGCACGATTTTTCAAATTAATGTGTGTCATACCAAAAAAACGTGCTAAAAATTGTCTATGTTATTTACTAGTTCCGCTGATACAAATAGAAACAAGGTTTTTTTTAATCAAAATTTAGAATGTTCTAAAAAGAAGGAAAATTTTTTAAAAATAATTAAAAAAAACTTTGGTATTTCCTCTTAATAATAAAATAAGCATTTAGACAATAAAATTTTTTTTTCGGCAAGGTTGGCGTCTTTTTCATCAAGCTATGCTCTTTTTTTAGCGATTTCATGGAGTACCTACTTTAACAACATAATGTAATTAAAGAAAGTTATGACCAAGTAACAAGAAACATGAAGCTAAATACTTTGAGCAAGGAATATATATATATATATATATATATATATATATATGTTTGTGTGTGTGTGTGTGTGTATACAGAGAGAGAGAGAAGGCTAAAAAATTATATGGTTGTTTTGAAGTTATTTACATAATATTGGTATAATTGCATGGGCTTTAGATAACTTGGCAACAAAGCAGAGGAGCTTATAATGCATATAAAAACACTTTTTTGGGATATTACATAGTCTGTGGTGAGATACCATTGTGTACTGTATGATCATCACATTCACAATGTATTAAATTTTGCTTGAAATTTAGGCAATTCACCTGTGAAAATTATTTAAATGATTAAGAAGGTTTCTGGAGATGAATAAAAAGTAAAACTAAAATTTATGTACCAAGATTTCAAACTTGGTAATTTGTTGAAAGCAATTCACATTCTGAAAGAGCTTCAATGCCTGAAAATCTTGAATACATGCAGGCTGCAAATCTGGGGTTCCCAGTCTGGATGTTTTGAGTCATATTAAATATCTTGACCATCTATTCTTCATGTCTCATGCAGAGTTTTTTAGCACAATGTCACATCAACCAAGTCTGAGATTTCTTATTTTCAGGCATTTGAAACCCAAACTTTGATCAAGTTCGCACCAGACCTACCTTCAAATGCTAAAATATATTTAATTCATTGAAAAAGTTTATCTGTTCTCAATTGATAGTATTTTACTTTTAGTCGGATTGATTTAACTAGAACAAAGATCATACCAAGGTTTCAATAAAAAAAAAAACAATTATATGATAGCTTGCAAAAGTCACTTTCCCATGGCAGAAACATTTTATGGTAAGCTATCATCATCATCCTTTGACCTCCCTGTGGTTGGTCAGAACTCCAATTTCAATAGCAATAAATGAAAAATTTATGACAGGAATGTGTAGATAAAAAAGTGCTCTCAATTGATCTGCTTGTTTCTATTTTACAGCATATCAGCCGCTATGCACCAGTTCATGCCAGAAGTGGTGAATTTTGTTGGATTGATTTTTGTTAGATTACTTGCTAATAGGACGTGTTCATTTGTTTTGTTTTTAAATAATATACTTAGATTTTGGAGAACTCCAGTTATTTTGAGGTGATCACTGATTGAATTTGAATAAAACTTCAGCTTGATTGAACAAAATTAACAAAAGTTTCAACTCACAGAATTTGCATCATCGTCAGGAAGACAACATTGGCTTATAATAAATTCAATCATCATTTGGCCTCCTTCATTTTCCAAATATTGGTGATGTGCCATTGCTATTATCACCTGTGCCAGCACCTTCTTCACCTAAAAGACAAAAATGTATTAGAACCAGAAGATGAATTTAATGAATAATTAAATAATTGTATAAGGAATTATGTTGAATTTAAAATGAAAGTTTTAGTTATACCATTCATCCTGTTGTAAAACTGAGTCTAATTAGATTTGTGGTGTAATTATTTAGAAAAGAAGTTATACCCAATGATAAATGAGCAGAACAAGTTTAGTTAACTAAGCTATAGTCAAAAAATGGACAAATGAGATTGCCTGAAATTAACCAGTATGTAAAACATGCTCTTTGCATGCATTTATTGTAAAATCATATGATAGCTTGCAAAAGTCACTTTCCCATGGCAGAAACATTTTATGGTAAGCTATCATCATCATCATCCTCCTCCTTTGACCTCCCTGTGGTTGGTCAGAACTCCATTAACAATCCCTTTCCACAATGCTCAGTCATGTATTAAAAGCAAAAATATCCTTTATCCATTAATGACCATTTTTAAAAAGATAACCAATGCTGATGAAATATTATATAGTATTAATATAATTTCAGATATAAGGCTGTAATTTATTTTAATTTTATTAATTATTAAATTTTACAGTGGGCATTAATGGGTTAATTTTTAAGAACTTAAAATATCCTTCTGTCTTGCATTTTGTAAGCATTAGCTTAAATAATAATAGTTTCCAGGAACAAAATACTGGTTTCATTCATTTTATTCAGTTAGCACATTTTTGCACTGCTCTGATCACCACTCACTGCCATTTTACAATTATGGTTCATGGTGACGTTCAAGGTAGAATAGTGCAATGTCTTACCAGTTTCTTTTGCACCAGGGATGTTGAGGTTACCCTGTCTCTCCTTTCAGAGGTGAATTTGTTTTTGAAGTTACCTTCTAGCCTTTGCTTAAAGAGGCAGGATCTATAAAGCAGGAGGTAGTTTGAATTCAGAGTTTTCCTTCTCCTAGACTGGTTGCCACTCAAGGGCCTAGCTTGCTATTCTACCTCTAGATAGCTGGGGAGAAGAGATGAATTCATAGCTTTTTGAAGGGTATTAGCATGTATGTGAATGTAATGAGCTTGACTGGAATTCAAACTCAGCCCTCAACCCAAGCCGCTATCCATTACTCCACTGTGCCTCCATAATACTGGTTTGGAGAAATACATTCCAAGATGTTTTAAATTTTGGCTTTAGTTTGTATTTGTTATTAATAAATAGCATTGAGTTTTCTAATTAGCCTGAATAATTATTGGGTTCATGAGTTGTAAGATAACATTGGGAGAGACGAGGAATATCAAGACTGAAATTGTTAAGTATACTAAAATCAAGTACAAATAAACATTATTATCAATAACAATGATAATACAGTACTTCTTTGATTATCTGGACACCTTAGGACAGCGGTTGAAAATATATGCTAAAAAAAACAATCATTTTCTGAAAGAAATTTAACATTGTCATCTACTGTCTTCTTGATTCCTCTTTTATCATTCTTGTTCCTTAAAATCTTTAGTACTCTGTAGGTAACTATTTTTGACAAGCAAAATGTTAGTCCTGCCAATGCAAGTTGAATTTTAATTTCTTGGTTGTGTAGTCATATCATTCTATGGCAACACTTAAATTGAGAGTCAGGCTACTATAATTCTGAATATATAGAACTAATATATAAAACATTATATTTTGGGGTGGATTCCACATACAGTAAAAGCGGAAGATTCATTTAAAAGATGATGTAAAGTGCTAATGTTAATAATATTTTTCTTTTCTTATTCATACAAACTCAGTAACACCTTGTGTCTTAGTGGTTGTACTGCCTTGCTTGGAGTGAAATGTTAAAAAAAATATCTTCAATTAGTATTTTCAAATGCTTTGTTCAAGCTTTTATCCAGTTTATTTTACATGAAAAAAAAAAAAAAAATGCATCATTATTCTTTCGTTTCCAGCTGGCATCACGTTTTTCTGTTGTTATCTCCCAAAACTGGATTAAAGTAGATGTATTTGTAAGGGTTGCTTCTGGTTGAAAGCGCAAGGAACTTAAACATTTGTCAAGTATAATCATTGCTTAGAAATTAATCATTGCAAAAAATTTAGCATTCATGCTGGGCAAACAAAAAGACATTTCTCATTGAAGCAAGCTTCATATGTGTCATGTGCATTTTAGAGTTGTGTAAACCATAATCTCTGGTGTGACCAAGCTGTGATAATTCAAATGTATTTTCTTTGTATGAGAGCAACAAAGAAATTAACAAGAATTAACTGAACTGACTTTATCAGCATTTTTTATCAAACATTGAGTGTGGTCTGTTTAAATTCTGAAAACTCTTGTCTGAGATGAAAAATTAGAAAGGGTTTAGTTCAGATAATTGAAAAATACTCATATGATTTCAATTTTCTCTTCATTTTACATCCAGATAATCAAAGTCTACAAAAGTGAGGTATGGATAATCAAGGAAGAACTGTAAAAGGAACATTGATTAAAAGAGAATTTATTACTTTATTGTTGCTTTCATTCAATAAAATCTTGAGTCCAGAAAGGAGAAGTTCCTGCATATTTTCCATGCTTGGACCTAATCAAAAATAACAAAAAGAGAACAAAGGTCAGCAAAACGATGTACACAATTGAAATTTGAAAGAACTGATTATTATCAAAAATGTAATGTTAATTTATTATCAGTTTCTTCTATGTGAAACCTTAATCACTTAACATTTACAATTGAAAGTGAATATTAAAAAATCATAATTCATTTTTAAGGAATAAATAAAAAAAAAAATACTCTCTGTAATTAACAGATTAAAAACATCCTGCTTCACACAAAAGTAAAATAAATGAACAAAAAATTAATGACTTAACCATAGAGCAAACTCTCAGTTCACACACACACACACACACACACGAGTTCAATCCTCACTAGGTACCCCATACTTTCAGCCTTGTGCAACATCTAAGCTGGGATTAGAAAAACATTTTCAGGCACTTCGATGTGATGTAATAGTTACCAAGCTTGCTTCTCTAGGTCTTTTACAACTAAATAGAGAGTTCAATCCTCACTTGGTGCTCCACACTTTCAGCCGGGTGCCACATCTAAGCTGCACTTAGAAAATCATTTGGGCACCTTGACATGGTGTAATGGTTGGAAAGATTGACTTTCTAGATCAATTATGAATGAGTAGTGAGTTCAATCCTCACTGGGAGCCGCATACTTTTGGCCTTGTTCCACATCTAAGCATCACTTAGAAAATATATATATATATATATATATATTAGTTTTAAGGTATGCTATATTTATGGATTAAAGTGCTCAATATCAGAGATAGAGTATATATAAATATAAAACTGGACACTGAGGTCAATATTGAGCAGCAACAGTCTGTTTCATGCTTGAAAACAATCTTCAAGTATTGACCTGAATGTCCACTATATATATATATATATATATATATAAAACTATGACAAAGTGAGCAAAATTTTGTGTGATGGGTTTTGTCTGTTAGGGCTTCATCAAGCTAAAGTGAAATTTATGTTGATGTGACTACACATGAACATGATGGAGAGGGAATGGTGAGAATTTAAAATTAATGTTTTTTTAAATATATATTTTGGGTATATAGTCTAACCAGTTTCATTTAGTTCATGTTTCCATCACTTTCATTATTAAATATCCCACAATGTGATAAGAAAGCTTTTTCCACTTTGTCAATTTTTCACTGAAATTGTTCTTGATATATAAAAATTTATAGATAGCTTTCCTATATAAGTTATATCTATGCAGCAAGTATTTCTCCAAACAAGTTTGAAAAAAAAAAAAAAAAAAACGGTTGATGGTTGATTTTTTATTGTATTTTTCCAATTTTTGAATAAGACGTTTTGTAGTGGGATCAGAATTGTGGATAAACTGTCCAAAGTTCATGTTCATATTGTTTGTTCAAGTACTTTTGATTGCCTTGGTAATTTTCAAGAACCATGTGTCAGCATGATAGGCAGAATTCTTTTGTCTACATCTTGGTATTATATGGTAAGCTGAAAATTTGAAATAGTCTACAGTGGTGTCATTCATATAACAACAACAGCACAAACATGAACTCTGGACAGTTTATCTACAATTTTGATCCCAATACACAAAAATCCCTTCTTCAAAAATTGGAAAAATACAGTAAGAAAAATTAAACAGACATTTTCAGTTCTTTTTAATCAAACTTGTTTGTTTGTATATTTGATAAAAAATATACTTTTATGGTGTGCTATATTTATAAGTAAAAGTAGTCAATATGAGGGATAGAGTGTATGTAAATATGAAAGTGAGCACTAAGATCAACACCAAGTGTGACTGACATCAATGTCCAATTGATTATATATCTCCAAACGTAAAAGAACAAAAAATAAAATTACAATGTTCAAAACATTAATTTAAAACAGGGCTCAATACAAGAGTAGAGCAATAAATATTTATTATACACTGTTACATTAGAAGTAATTACTACAAAATTGTACATTTCGTTTTGACGTTTAAATAAAATGTCTATTCAGGTAATTAACAATGATCATAATAAACGATCTTATTTTAAATAACATTGTTAATTACCTGAAGAGACATTTTATTTAAACGCTGAAACAAAATGTACAATTTTGTAGTAATTACATGTTCTAATGTAACAGTGTATTATATATATATATATATATATATATATATATATATATATATATATATATATATATAAAAAAAATGGGTGCATGACCAAGTGATTTTAATGTTAGTGTTCCAATCATGAGATCCAGACTCAATTCTCACCATGGGTCAATTTATCAATGAGGTCACTTCTTGATTATATTGATCTGGAGAGAAGATCTCAGCCGATAGCATTGTTGGAAAGTGCCTGACAACCATACCATAGGTTGACCAAAGCCTTGTGAGTGAAACTGAGTAGACAAAATTGTTCAGAAGCTGTTTGTGCATGCACAAAATTGTATGTCACAAGTCACTGTGACCAAAGGCTTTAGTTAGCCCTGTTCAGACTGTTGAGACCACTCTTTCCCAGAAACTGTAACTAAAGTACACTCAGTATAGTTGTCGTATAAACCAAGGGTTGGCTCTGTGAGTGTTGAAGAAACAATTATATCCAAGTAGGCTTCTGAAACAGGCTATCCACCCTAGCAGACAGATATAACTGAAAAGGAGAAACCATCCATTATATATTTTACAGCCAAGACCTGCCATGTCATATATATATATATATATATATATATATATATATATAAATGGAATCCTCCCCATACCTTTCATATTGCATTAGTAAGAAGGAAGTTCCTTTCAGACAGCTTCTTCCCAAGAATTGTTAATCCCGAAAGGATGCTTCCTCAATCACTACAGTTTTAACCTCTTCAAATCTCAGGTCAGTATCATTCAGTAATTTTCTACCATGAATGGTTGTTTGGCCTTGTATTGGGTAAACGATTATAATATATATGAAGGACCCCTGTCATATTCGACGTATGAGGGTCGACCAGCTCAGTTTCTAGGAACCAACAGCCAGACACCAGAACATATGATTTGATTATAGTGATGAAGGCTTTGTACAGAATCAACCACACTTTTTAAAGGGCTGAATACATAGACCTGGTGCACTACATGCCACAATGTCTCCAAATCAGTCCTCCGCAGGTTTGGAATTCAGAGTTGTCCCTCTCCTAAACCAGTTGCCATCTAAGGCTATAGAACCCAGTTTGTCCTGCTATTTACCCATAGCTGGAGGGAGAAGAAGAGGATTAATACCTTTCCCAAGGGTATTAGCACATAGGTGAATGTAATGGATTTGAACACGGCTCTCAGATTCCTCAATCCAAGCCGCTATCCACTACTCCACCATGCCTCCTCAAAATATTATATATATATATATATATATATATATATATATATATATATATATATATATAAATCTGAGTACAGCACATGGACGCCTAATGAAATATTTGTGTTGGAAGTTTAATTTTATTTTGAAACAATAGTTAGGTTGTAATAATTTCATGTTTTTTTTATATAAATAAATTATTCAGTTATAATACCAATTGCAATCATCACAGACCAGTAATTTTATTTTGTCTTATTACACAATTGTTGAAATACAATTGTGGCACAAGTCATATTTCTAGTTGAGCCCTCAATATTTGAGGAGATAGAATGAGATACTAAACAAGGAATGAGTTTTTCTTCATCAGCAAATTAAGGAACCCATTTTGTCTGACCACATGAACGGATAGCAGAAGAAATTTAAATCTGGCTCTTGCTTTCTGACTTTCTATAACTAACTTGTTACTTTTACATTTTCATTGTTAAAAACCATATAATCATATGAATACATAAATTACATAACCTTATGTGCTTTGCTCTTATTTCAATATGTGTAAAACTGATGTGTTATATTGATATATAACATTATGATCTCAGGTTAAATCATCCTGTTGAAGATATGACATATAAGATAAAATACATTAAGGTGCTACCTTGCTACAAATCAAAAACTAATAGTTGCTAAATTTTTAATATCTTGTTAATTATCTTCCTATCTCACCATCAACATCCTCTCATTTCTAGTGACAATGAAAAGATTGACATGGATATTATGCATGTGTGTATTTTCTTTGTAAATTGTGTTTGCGAAAGTATAGATTTTTATGCATATAACATATGTTTAAGGGGCTTGAACAAAAAATTTAAAAAAAAATATTAAAACTTAAAAAAAATAAGCAGGGAGTTTTTTTGTTATTTGAATAGCTGTCATTTAAAGCATATAATAAAAATGGCTTCTAGTTTTCTTCAAATCCATGTGCATAGCCCTCAAAACCTTTTCTAACATTGAATGATTTTCATAACTAGCCTTAGTTTGGTATTTCCTTTTTTTTTCCCCCCCCAGTCATTTTGCTAGTCCATTCCTTGGCCTTATTTAGGTGATTATTTGGTACATACTCTTCTTGTTAGTTTTGCTTTGTTTATAATGTAAACTGTGGGCTATTTATCCCATAGACTATGAGCTATAGTTACTTTGTTTTAGAGAGCCATTCCAAGGAACATTGATTTCACACAGATCTTAACTCAGGTGATACAATCATTCACCCAAAAGTGCTTTTGGAAGATTTTACTGTATTTTATAGAAGGTGTTTTTTTTTGGGGGGGGGTAAAAATTTATAGAATATTTTTCACAATTTTTCAAAAAAGTTTTTATTGATTTGCTAGAGGAAAGTTTATGCTGATACTGAACCAATGAGCAGTTTTGTATGAAAATGAAGAAATTTAGTTTTTAAATAAAAGTAATTATTTTAATAATTTCAAGGAAAAATTGTGGCAATGAACTTTACCTACCTTACACAATAGTTTAAAATTTAGAACTTGTGGCCTTCAATCCAATGATCTTTCACTGAGCTTATTTCCTTGGAAGTAATCAGTTTGTCACTTTCAAAATGTTTGTTATAAATAGCAGCAAAAACCAACAAGCTAAGAAATTATTTTCATTTTTAAAAGCAATAAAAAGAAAAATTAAAGCCAAGCCTCTTTGATATTTTAACCCTTTGCCTGTCCAGGGCATTTTTGTGTGTACTATTCAAACGTTCATGCTTGTTTTCAGATTTATAACTACTGCAAGGCAACTCAGCTTATTTGGCAAATAGAATGTGCTGATATATAACATTTCACATAATAAAAACATACAAATCATAAGTTATTTACACTACGCTCTGTGCATTACATGTGATGCACAGGTTTTTATTAAGTGAAACATTATATATAAGTACATTCTATTTGCCAAATAAGCTGAGTTGCCTTGCAGTAGTTATACATTTGAAAACAGGCAAGCATCCTGTTATTATATACGATTCATAAAATATTAGATTAGACCTTTCCTCAGACATCCTGCTCAATAGTAGACTATTTTCTTAAGCATTCTTAGTTTTACCACTCTTAAAATCATGGCTTATGTGCACCACATGTGATGCATGGACATGGAAATCACATGTACTGTACATTACATATGTGATGTGCAGCACAGGCAAAGGGTTAAAATCTATTGTTCTATCTTATTTTTTTTCTTCTTTTATACTATTAAATAGGATGACTGCAACAATTCTAAACTTGTGAGTTTTTTTATCTTATAATATTTGCAGAGAGCAAAATGATTTTTTTATTTAATATATGACAGCCATGGCATAATTGTTGGCAAGCTAAACAAGCAGACAATTTCAACTTTATGAAGTTTAATCTTTCACAGATTGCCTCAAACATGTCACTTTGATCTAGACAGAATTTAGCTTATTAAATATCAAGACAACAGCCAACTGTGAATACAAGAGTTAATCTGCCTGTACCTAATAGGTAACAGTAAAATACTCATTACATTGGTCTAGGAAAATTTTAAAAGCTAATAAACCATATAACCTAGTAACACCTGCGACATGGTTGGGTCATTTGGTAACTAAACCAGTGCTCTTACCAGGCTTTTCTGATGAGTTGAATTAAAAAAAAAACAAAAAAAACAGCTGTCAAAGACTCTTCTTATAGGGTGATTAACTATCTAGCACAATGGGGTAGACTGATCTTCATAGCTATTTATTAAGCTAGTGTGGTGATGACATAGCATTGCTAGACAGAGGACTTCCTAGACTGAAGTTAACAGACAGGGCAGAGGATTCCTTCAATAGAATCAATGGCCATATGTCTGTAACCAAGGCAAGCCTTCAACTTAAAGCACATCGGCCGTGGTTTGACATAGAGATGGATAAGCTCTGCTAGGACTATTGCTCAACACACAAATGTATACCTCTTTGACTTTTAATCTGTTTATGAAGAGGTAACTGCTCAGCTGTGCAGCAATCCTATAACCATACCTGATCATGGGACTGATGATGATGATGAAATATTAACTTTCAGCACTAACTTCCTAGATTTGCATTGTAGGATGTTATCAGCAGTTGTAAAGTTTTCCTTTTATTTGTTTAGTAAGCCCAAAATCTTTTAAGGAATTCTTGTTATGGTTACGCATACAAAGAGATGCACATAGTGAAATATGTATTTGTGGTTTAAAGAGGATAATATTTAAACACTTCATGACAACAATAGAGTTTAATTTTCTTCACAGTTAAGGGAATTACATCTTCTGTAATTTTCAATAGAACATTTCTCATTCCAACAGTTTCAGATTATTGAAGTTTTTTTTGGGTGGAGGGATTTTCTTATTAACACATTTCACCTAATCCATTCTAGAACATTCTTTTATATATATATATATATATATATATATATATATATACACACACTACAGTTCAGTTCAGTTCAAAAGTTTGAGGACACTCCTGATAATTTTTAAAAAATTTGCCTAAAAAGTAAGTTTTTTTTTTTTTTACTTTAAAATAAGACAAAAATATTATACATAGTTAAAATAAGTGAGACATGATTTTTATCGAAAATTTTATTATGACAAAACGAAAAAAAAAAAGCATTTTGTGATTAAATTTTGCTCTCATCAAAATATCAGCTTTAGCCTTTGATTAACCCTGCAGCACAAATTTTGGGCATTTGTTGCAAAAGTTTCTCAAAGTTTATGTTTGTTAATTGATTCCATTCTTTTTTCAAAGACTGAGAGTGTTTTCATTTTTTACAGTCTTCTGTCAAATTCATCCCATGCTAATTCTGGGGGTGGCTTCAAACTTTTGAACTATAGTGTGTATATATAAGGGGGGGATCTTTTTTCTCAACAGTGCAAACAAGAAAATGGTAGCAAACAGAAATAAAATAGTTGCAAATATGTTGATCAGGCCAATCCATTAAGAGTAAAAATGCATGTAAGACATTTGATTCCATTTGATTTGGGGAAACATTGCCTGGTCTGATGAGTCTTAATTTTGGCTGCAACATTCAAATGGTAGAATTTGGTGTAAGCATGAAAGTATGGATCCATCTTGCCTTGTATCAATGGTTCAGGATTTTGGTGGTGGTGGAACATTGATACAAGATGGATCCATACTTCATACTTTCATGTTGTTTATGACAAATTCCTTATTTTCCATCTGAATGCTGCAGCAAAGATTGCAGATCAGGCAATGTTTTCTCAATTTTCTATTGACCAATTTCTGTGATCCTTAGTGATATTGTATAGACAAAATCATGCTAAGCAACTTGTATAAAAATAAAACAATTTCATGTTTAAAATGTTGTTTTATGTGGGTCTTAATAGTGAAGGTTAGAAGCAACTTGTATAAAAATAAAACAATTTCATGTTTAAAATGTTGTTTTATGTGGGTCTTAACCATGAAGGTTAGAACTGGTGAAACTAAGGAATGTAATTTGTTTGAACACTTTCCACTGAAATAGTGATAGAGCAGTGAGAGGCTTGCAATGTTTCATCTGTGGGAAAATGATTGGAAAGTGGAAAATAATTTGTCACCTGCAAGCACATAGAGATACTTTTGAACTCTCCAGCATCCCATGCACATTATAGTGAACCACCTTCATTCCCTTCATATTCCATTAGTGAGATGTAAGTTCCACTCTAGCAGCTTTCCACAGACCACTGCTTTGTGAAACCAACTTCTAAGACGATCACTACAATCTTAACTTGTTCAAGTCTAGGGTCAGTCATTATCCTCTTCACATACCCCTATAAACTGTGCGTCTTACTCTGTAAGCCCCTATCTCTTGACACTTGTACAGGGTGAACATTATTATATTAAAAAATAAACAACTTCTGATTCGATAAAATTATGTATAAGGTTATATATATATATATATATATATATATATATATATATATATATATATATACACTTATTGGAGGTCAACTCTGAGTTTTGTGATTTCTTACTTGTCAGGACACTGATAAAAATGACTGAACAAATTCAGAATTGGTATTGTGTGTGTGTGTGTGTGTGTATATAATTCTTTCTTTGATAAGCATCTAAATCCACAATAGCCTCATGCATTTATCTACAATGCTAATGCAGACTGCTTACTTTTTGCTTACAGATAACATTTGACTAGCAAGAAAATGTTATGCCTGATTTTGTCATTATTTCAATATTGTTTTAAATGCATTTTTTTTCTGTGCTTAAATGATCTCACTTTTATAATTAAAAGGAAGAAGTAGAGTTTTCAGGATGCCTGAAGTTAATGATTAACACCTACTCTACAACCTTACATGTAATTGGTTAATATTACAGATATTGGTTAGGTAAGAGTTTAGTAAAACAGAAGAGGTTGTTCCTAGGTTTATAGCATCACCTAGTTCATTTGTATTTACATTTAGTCCCACCCACAAAAACTATGAAATCAATATTTTTTGTTCATAATGTTTCTTCTAAAAAAGGAATAAATTTATTTGATACTAGGCAATAAAAACATTACACATATTTTTTTCCTAGGCTCCATTTGCACCAAAATGATGTAATTAACTTTTTATGAATTTGACATTTAATAAAATAAAGATTATTAGTTGAATCTATAAAGAAGTTAAAAATGAGCTCCCAATTTAAAAAAAAAACAAAACAAAAAAACAAAAATGGTTTGGCACACACAAATATACAGTGGTGGACTGGGTATACAAAATATTGGCTACCAGGAGACAAAGAGGGCCAACCCACAACTACAATGCTCTCATTTAATTTTCATAAGGAATAAATAAAATTGCAAAAAAAAAAAAAAAAAAAAAAAAAATACATAATGGAAAAAAGGGTGGAAAAATTTTGTATTTCTTAGTAATTACAGTGCATATGTACTGTACATATTACTGGCAGTAGATACCAAATGTAAATACAAAATGTTATAATTGGATTTCTTTTATTTATTTCTAATTTTAAGTAATTGATTAGTATTTTTAAATAGTTTACTTAACAATTTACACATTAATAGATAGATCAAAAGCAAAATATGACATTGCAATGCAGTCCACTATATTAAGAGCAATCGTTTGTGTTCACTAGATGATTGTTCAAATCTGCCAATAAT
Source organism: Acanthosepion pharaonis (assembly GCA_903632075.3). Lineage (NCBI taxonomy): Eukaryota > Metazoa > Mollusca > Cephalopoda > Sepiida > Sepiidae > Acanthosepion > Acanthosepion pharaonis. The sequence goes on along the minus strand of CAHIKZ030003369.1, from coordinate 1,537,267 downwards.
AGCTTTTGCATTCAATTTATCTAACAATTTCTTTTCAATGTATGATTCCAAATTCTCCTTGGAGAGTGAATTTCTTGTCTTTATGGTATTTAACATTGAAAATGTCCTCTCACATTGAACAACTTATAGTGTGAACTGATGACTTTATAAAGTTCTTATTACTTTTTATTACTAAAACAGTTGTTTGTTCATTTATCCTATTTTTATTTAATATAGGGGGCCCACTTGCCATCAGGCAAGCTGACATACTAGCCAGTCCGCCACTGTAAATATATATTCTTAAACAGTTATACAAATTATGAATTGTATTAAATGCTTAAATTTTATAATCAAACTTATATTATTGATCAGGCAGCTCATATTTTAAGTAATTTTCTTAAAGAGCTTCACTATCAATAATAATAAATAAGATTTTAATAGCAATGAGAGTTAATTAGAAAAGAATACAAGAGGAAAGTTGAATGCATGGCAGGCAAATGAATACTACCTTTCAGGTTGGGCAGGGATGGGTTAAAGTTGTAGCTTAGTTCTGTTAAAATACAAAATTATTTGACCAATATAAAATCCAGTTGCTAAAAAAATATATTGGGTCAGAACAAAAGTTTGTAGCATTTTTAACTGAATTTCAAAGGCAATATTTAGATATCCATATATAGTCAACCACATATATGCCATTTTGTTCCACTAGCATTTGTCATCTTTAAGGCTGTCTCAGTATTCAATCCTCTGAAAACTTTGCCTCTTTTTGGGTGATGAACTGGTCTAAGTGATTATTACAGGCTTCCAGAGAAGTTAAGTTTTTCACCATTAAAAGGATTTTGTCGAGATCAAAATAAGTGATACTCAGAAGGACAAGGTCAAAGGAGTACAGCAAGTGCTGTAGGACATTCCAACCAAGTTGTATCAATTTCTGCTGGGTCTTCAGAGATGTGAAGTCTGACATTGTCCTGATGAAAGAGAACATAATTGTGAGTGGTCAATTTAGGACACTTTTCACTGATTTCTCCTATTAATCATTCTAACTGGAAAAAGTACTTGTTCAAGTTCAAAGTCTGATTTTGAGGAAGGAACTTAATGCCTTTCCAATCCCACTAGACACATAGCATCATCTTCTTTGTAAGCAGACCAGCTTTTCAAGGGGGTTAAGGGTGGCTTCTTTCTTTCTTTTTTTTTACCACAGGACCTTTTTTGCTTGTAGTAAACAATCCATTTTTTAAATTAATTTTGATCATTCTTTTTTTTTTCTTTTTTTTTATTGATCATTTTGTTGCATTTGAGCAGATGGAAATGTGGTCCACTTTTTTGATTGATCATTTTTGTTGCATTTGAGCAGATGGAAATGCTGTCCATTTTTTGATTGATCATTTTTGTTGCATTTGAGCAGATGAAAATGCAGTCCGTTTTTTGATAGGCCATTTTTTTGAGCAGACAGAAATGCAGTCCATTTTTGTTGCATTTCAACAGACAGAAATGAGGTCCATTTTTTGTTGCCTTTGGGCCAATCGAAATTCAGTCCAGTTTTTGATGGGTCATTTTTGTTGCATTTGAGCAGATACAGTCTGTTAAATTCCTTTGTTAAATTGTGAGGCACCCAAATGTCCTAGTGATTCATGTATCCAAGTGTTTTCAAACATCTTACAACATTTTTATGAGGATAAGTGAAGTATCTCTGATGTTTCAGGTAATGTGATCTGAATTATTTTTTCATCAGCATTTTGATTTGGTCATCAACAACTGCAGGTCTGCTGGAGTGTTTTCCAGATTAAAATTTCTACTTGCAAACCCAGCAACTAACTTATGAACAATACTCCCAGCTATGGCTCCATTTCTGTAAATGGCACATATTTTTGCTATTTTTACAGCAATTTTCCTTTCTTGAAATAAAAGAGCATCAAATGACAAAAATGCATCTCATTTTCCTCCATTTTGACATTTTATATAAAAACATTTAAAATTCACAATCCACACATCAATCCTATAGAAAAAGGTGTTGAAATGTCACCTTTCAGAATATATATGTATATATGTCATCAATTTCAATCATATGTGAAATTAAATCATGTGTTCCAATGCCACCTATTGAAAAATGCTATGAACTTTTCTCCAACCCAATAAAACTGAATAAGGACAAGAAAACAGAACAAATTATACCACAAGCATAAGTTTTTTTTATCTATTCTATTTATAAAAAACAATAGATTGAATTTTGTTATTAGATGAAGCATTGTTACTTATTAGATTTTAACTCATTACTTTCATTTTAATTTTAGTTGTTTTTATTGCAACTTCTCAGACTGTATTAATGACCATGGCTAAACAGCAGCAATTGAAAATAAAAAATAAGATACTGGCAAGATAGCTACCTCACTGACTAAGTTACAAAAGCCTAAAAGCTACAGAAGTTCAAATCTAACCATACAGCATTCACTTTTTATTTTCCTTAAATACCTGATTGTCCTGGGTTTGATGATGAACTACATCCAGCAGCAAGAACTCTGATCAGGAGATTTTGAGGAGCGTGGAACCACCTCTTAATTGCTGTTGTTCCCAGGCTCACCCTGAGCCAGAGTGGTAGTACCTGTTAGGGTCCCAGCTATGGGCAAATAGTCAACCCCCCAAACTGGGGTCAAAAGTATAAAATTACATTTTTATAGTAAAAATACCAGCAATAAATTTTTTTCAGCCATATATATATATATATATATATATATATAAAATTGCAAGCAATACATTTGACTCTCAACATTCTTGTCAGCATTAAATAACCCACTGAGGTATTGATATGCTGTAAGACAAAATAAACCTAAACCTATCAAATGCCTGATTTACTAACAATGTTTACATACACTAGTCGTAATATTTTTTTTGTATTTTATTGTTAGACATTGCTTTGTCAGTTATTACTTTGTTAAATGTTTTTGCTATTCTGACGAGCATCTTTATTTTTATACTCACAGCTTTTTGGCTGTTGTACTCTCTTGCCTTCTCCATACTTGGTAACCTAAACATTTTAAAATGGACCCTTTATTCAATCCATGGAGTAGATTGTTCATATTTTGCTTTCTCCACTTTGAAATATTTTATATCAACTGGCACTCACCAGTTTCATTCTCCTTTGTGTTGCTCGTTTCTAAGTATATGGCTTTCCAGGACAACCATACCTCACAACTGCCAACACTTTAATCCACTAGGTCATGTATCTCAAGGTCAATCTTTGCATTGACATTCTGAAGTTTTAAACTTGCCATCAGGTGGGTGAACAAGTGTCCTGGCTCACATGGAGGAATTTCTTTTGAGTGTTCTTTCTTGATCAGAATCTCCCATATTGTACTCATCCCTATGCTACTCTTCCTGATGAGGTTTTCAGAACTTAACATGTATGCTGATTCTTTCAGTCATCTTATCCCCCAATATTGTTCTCTGTCTCTTATCTTGACTACAGACTCTAGCAGTATTGATAACCACCCATTTTCCCCATATATGATCAGCCATGTATGATTTCAATGTCTCTCCCTGAGCATTTCCTATGTACCTCCACTTTTACTTTTAGAGGACATCTAGTCTCCTTTATATTCCTTGTCACAATTGCATAGAATATAATATAAACAATTCTTGATCATGTTTTCTACTGAGGGATGGTTAGTTTAAAAGCAATATCTTCAAAGAGTTGAGCTGCTTTTGAATACTATCCTGATGTTGTATGGACTGTAGATCCTTTGACTCTTAAGAAGGAAACCTATATAATTAGATTTAAGGTTCTTGTAACCTAATTAGTAAGGCAGCTGTTACACTAAAAAAAAGACTTTCTGAGGAAAATGGAATGAGAGTCTCATACACTTATTTTTTTGTTTCTTATTCATGCTGTCTACTAATCACTATAGAAGCTACAATAAAAAACAATTGAAATTAAGATGAAAGAAATACTAGTTAAAGATTAATAACCAATGGCTATATTGTGCATACATTTCTTATCAAAGATATTCAGTTAACAAATGTAAAGGTTAAAATTCAAAAGCAGGGAAAAGGGCAGTTACTAAATTATACAGCAAAAGACAATCTAACAAAATTATTGGCTTAATATTAAGAAATACCATAGATATATTAACAAGAGTAGATATAGATCATCTTGGTGAGATTACATAAAAATCATATCATACACAACAAATAAAACAAGGCACTAGTTAATTAATAATTTTTTAATAAATGTTTATATGGTAATGCTACAATTCAGCTTTTTTTTTTTTTACCTTTTACAAATCTTAGTTTCTCCAGAGACATACAAAGTCTTTAAATTTTCCACAGAACTCAAGGGAAATGGAGAAACTAATGTTTGCTAAGGAATAAATGTTTTTTTTTTTTTAAAGTGAAAGTACAAGGAAGGTAAGTAGCTTTTATATAAGATAGTGAGCTGTTTATGCAACACAATAATGGCTAAGATTTATTAAACAAATATGTTAAAAATATTTTTGCAAGGGTACATATTAAAAGAAAAAAATGATAACAAAAAACAAAGAAATGATTACCGTAACTGGTAATATTGAAATGCAACATGATAAAAAAATAAAGTCCTTTCTCATCAGAGTTAAGATCAAGGACAAAAACGTGCACAATGACTAAAATTGAAAACCCAAGGCCAAATGAAAGAAAATATAACACTTACAGATTAATTACCTTTAAGCCCACTAACCACTCCTTCTGCTTACAGAGAGATGGCTGGTAAGACTTAATTAAAATAGATTCCAACAGTTAAATGAAACTCAGAATTAGCCTTGCTCAGTACTGAAAACATCTTGGCTATAAAACTGGACACATTTTTTATCTAATGTTAAAACATTTATTCATGATTGCATATATATTCTGGCAATAAGAGGGAAAAAAATGAAAAAATAATCATAGTTGTATTTTAACACCAATCCAGTTTACAGAGGCAAGTTCCCAGCTTTTCTGTTCAATGACTTCACCATTGCACATTGTCAGTGCAGAAAATGATTAAAACTAAGTAAATATTTCTAGCAGCAGGTAAAAAATGATGGCCTAAAATTGATGAGCATTTAAAAATTAAATATCAGGACATTATTTAGAAGTATATAAAAATTACAGAATATGTAATACCCAATCACTGAAACACAGAGAATAGAAGCAAAGAGATTAGAACAATTAGAAATCTGTAGAAGAATTGGGGTCAAACTGATCATGGTACTGTTATGATCAGCAAGAAAACTGAAGGTGATAGTAGAGATCAATAGGAAATTTGCTTTCTATTGATAGCCACCAGATATTTTAAATGTGAAAATAGAAGAGGAAAAAAAAATTAAAAAAAGGGAAAAGAAAAAAAGCAATTCAAAAAAGTTTCACTTACCTCCAGCATTGATAAGATGCTTCAAAATGGACAAGATTCCAATACGGGACTTTTCATTGTGGCTCTCCAGTTTCTGGAGTAACATACCAACTAATTTTGCAGAAAATGACCGAGCTTAAAAAAATAAGTAAATTTTTATTATTCAGTTTACCAGTTTTTATTGTTTGTATTAGTTTTATACAAAAGAGCAGTACTATTATCCAAGTGCCTTTGAATTTGTTTTTGCATATGTACAGCGTAATTTCTAAGGAATTAATGGATTGGCAAAGCACATACTATACAGTTAGGGAAAGGATTGTTCAGATTGACTTGATGATGTCGAATACAGTCAACTTAATTAGACACTATTTTTTATTACTCTGTTGTGGTAGGATCCACCTAATTTGCATAGTGGAGTACCGACCATATAAATATGGTTGGTACCGGGAAGACGAGAGAAGGAATCAAGAGATTCAATCCAGAGACTCTGCCCAACTGCGACTAAGTCAACCCATTCTCCAGGAACGGTCTTCCCAGAAATATACAAAAGACTATATGTAAATATTGTGTACACTTTCTTGTTTCAATACATTTTGTTCTAAGTACATTTTCTGTTGTATTATTATTCCATGCATTAGTCAAGTTTCAACATACTCTGAAAACTGTTTTAGCGTTAATAGATGCCTTGTTTTTAAAAAGATTGTGAATTATGTCTACCATTCTGTGCATGCCGGAGAAAGAAAATGTGTGTCCCTATCGGAGAGCATGTTTTCTTTGAATGGGTCTCTTGAATGTTGTTATGGTCCAGGTTAGGACCAAGGAAGAACAACACAAACACAAGAGTAGGAATAACGAAGGTATATTACATGAAATAATAATACAAGATATAGAAGGTGTTAGTAAGAGTGTCAGTCTGGTTTGGAGTGAACTACTATCGGCTCGACTCGATTTGTCCCTCTCTCTTGAGAGGCGTAGTATACATAGTGTTAGGAAGAGTTCATTCTGTAGTTATAGGTAAACACCCATGACAAATGTACATATTGGTAGATGCAATGCACACTTAAAAAGTATTAACACAACAACGGGGCATCGGCTCAAACAGACTTAAAGTAGTAGAAAGTATATACAAGTATATCTAAAAAAATAACCAGATACCAGATTCATTTGGTAGGTCACTCACTATTTCCCTCTATCCCTCAACATGTTCTGTGAGTGTTACTTTTCCAGCCCCCTCTCCTCATAATGTGTCCGAGAAATTTCAACTGCATCTTTTTTTTTTAAATTTAATCATGGCTGCAAGCAATGCAAAGTAAAAGTTCACAATAAATATTATTGAATACTTGTTTGGTATGTCATATCTTTGACAGCAAAATGATCAAATTTTAGATCTAAATTGTTTGTCCATTTAAAATACTATATTTATTAGAAAATATATATTCAATTTAAATACAGGAGGAATCCTAAAAATGATTTCAAAGTTTTGCCCACTTCAGCTTATACTCTTTTCCTATTACCCAGAGGTTGTTGCCAGCCAAAAAGGGATTGTGTGTATAAGTACGTTGATATATATGCATATATATTTAAATTCAATGACAGACCTAAAAGTATTTCTACAAAATTATAAAGAAAAGAAAGGCTTTAAAAAATAGATTCTATTTATTACCGAATACCTTCCCAAATCACAATAAAATTTTATAATTATCTGATTTTTTTAGTGTTTAACATTCCTCCCCTACTATCTCTAACTTTATGATTTCATTGCTTAGGAGTTGTCCAGACTGAGTTGGAAGGGGACATATTATTTCAATGTCTTATTTCAAACTCAGTCAAATTGTGTGTTTGTGTGTGTGTATACACATTAAATGGTACAAGAACAAGTCACCCACACCCAATACAGACATACATTACATATGTACATCCAAAGACATGTTGACAGTGTATGACAGACAGAGAACCAGGTCTTTTATAATATAGATTTAGGCAATAGACAGTTAAGCATATTTCATTAAATATGACAAATATTTGTTAATGATTGGCAAATATCTTTGAACAAGTGATGGAAAATTCTGATTGTTCATCGATTCATTTTCTATGGCTTATCCATTCTTTGCAGGTTATTTAAAGCCAGAAAATATTTTTAGATTGTAAGAATATTTTTTGGAAATAATAATGATTTAGTGATATAAGCCTTACTAATTAATCCATAGCTGGAGGGGGAGAAGACGTGGATTCATACCTTTTCCAAGGATATTTACACACGTGAATATAATGAACCCAACTGAAAATGGAATTCAGCTCTCCAACTAACAATTTCAAGCCATTACCCGATATTCCCAAGCAGTTACCCATCTAGCTACTGACCAGGCTCAATGTTGCTTAACTTCGATGATTGTATGGGAACTTGGTGTTCCAATGTGATATGGCCGTAAGCATCAAGTGAGGAAAAAGATGCCTAACATTGTAAATAAACATTCTAAGCATAGTAACAACAGAGCAGTGAAAGTGTTAATTACAGATTGAACATTATACAGCGAAAATTTTAGATTGAAATTCAGTCAATAATTACATAGTAGGATGTAGACAAAGAATATTATATTTATTTTGTTAGATTGCTTGTATGAATGTGAAAAAGAATCTTAACAATTAGACAATACTTACAGATAACAGCAAAACACCTAAGAACCTCGTTGTAGTTTTTTACACTCATTGGGTTTGTATAATCCACTGAAGCCGTGATCTACAAAAAGATAATGTTATTTAAACTTGTGGCAATAATCATTTACTATTTGGCATTATAAAGATTTAGTTTTATGTTTAGAAATTGTTCTAATTCCAAGTGTCAAGTCTTTGGATATCTCAGTTTCAGTTAATTCCCCTTAGTAACTCAACTCTCCAATGTTTTTTTATTGAACTCAGAACTCTTTGGGTCAAATCACTTTTTGTATCACTCAATCAATGCTTTTATCCACTGAGCGATGTGTCCATCAGTAAATGAAGTTTTGGGACTTATAAATCTAAAGTCTCAGTAATCATTTTTTTTTTTTACCAGAGCTTATATTACAATTTTTTTGTTATTGTTGTTTTTCTCTATCTCTCTCTATTACTGGTTCCTATATTATATTCATGTCTACATTTGGCCAGCTTAGGACATTTTTGTAGCCTAGCATATGTGCTGATTACAATCTACCCCAATGGACTAAATAAAGGATTTGGTTTGAAATTCCAACACGTATCACCTGAAGAAGTCCGGAGCATACAACAACTGAAATGTTGGGGATATGGCAATAAAGATGAAGACAACAGTCTGAACAATGTAAATAGTGTAAATAGTTACAATACCTAATCTCAGAAATATCAACAGATGATAGAAATATTTTTATTATTATTGCCATTTAGTAAATACAGGGTGTCACTAAAAAATTGACACCATTTTGTAGTTTAATTGTGAATATGGATTATCTCCTCTTTGATAATCCAAGCTATAAAAGCTGTACATTTCCGCTTGTCAAGTAGACAAGTAGTAAGATTCTTAATTGAATAAAAGATTACTAGACAGAATCTCTTGTCCTGTTTTCATTACAATTTATTCAATTAAGAATGGAACAATTTATGCGACCGGAGCGATTTACCACAGATCCAGAAAGCGATTCAGCCAACAAGTGCTGGAAACATTGGCGGGAGATATTTACAAATTTCATCAAGGTTCTACATTCAGAAAGACCGGGACATCCCATCAATAAGCATGCGCTCCTAACCAACTACCTGTCTCACACAGTCAACGAAATTATCTCGGATTGCGTTACCTACGAAGAAGCAGTCGATGTACTGAACGCTACATACATAAAGCCCAAAAATGAGATATTTTCTAGACACCTACTTATCAACTCGCCGACAAGAATCAGGCGAAACAGTGGACCATTTCCTTAAGAGCCTTTGGACACTGAGCAAAGATTGCAACTTCTGCCCAATGACAGCATTAGAGGCCCAAGAGCAACACATTTTGGACGCCTTCATTAACGGCTTACGTAATACTCAGATAAGACAACGTCTTCTTGAGAATAAGACCCTTACACTTAGACCAGCTTACGAGCAAGCCTATATCTTTGAAAGTGCTATACAGCAGTCTAGTTCTTATTTACAGCCAGACACAGTGGGTGCCGCGTTAAACCCACCTGTTCCTACTACCCCCCTCATGACGATAGTTCAACGAAGCTTCAAGAACAATCGGTCACTGCTGCTTTAAAAAGGGACACCTGCTATTTTTGCAGCTTATCTAAACACCTACAAGTTTCATGCCCTGCCAGAGATACTCGTTGTCATAAATGTGGAAAACTTGGTCATTTTTCAAAGGTATGCAAGTCTTCTAAAACTCCATACAAAGCCACTCGTCAAAATACATCTGCAACTTTAGCCGCCTCCCCTGACTGCCTTTCAAAAACTATTGTAAAAGTGAAAATTAACGGGAGGTCTACAAATGCTCTGCTCGATACCGGGACCTCAGAAAATTTTATCAAAGAAAGCGTGGTAAAAACCAACAATTTGTATTTTGTCCCCTCCCCCAGGCAGAGTAACAATGGCAAATGCGTCATTGTCTGCACAAGTAAGTGGTTATTGTTTGGTGGACTTACTATTTAATGATGTCTCCTATAAAACCACTAAATTATCAGTAACGAAAAACCTTTGTTGCGAAATAATACTGGGACACAATTTTTTGCAGCAACACTCACAGATTGAAATTCCGTTTGGCGGTTCAATGCCCGCATTGAAAATTTGTGGATTGGCGACAGCAAAAATCCAGTACCCGTCACTTTTCGAAAACCTAACTAAAAACTGCAAACCCATAGCAGTGAGAAGCAGACGTTTTTCTTATAATAATAAAAAATTCATTGACTCTGAGATAAAAAGACTACTCAAGAAGGGTATAATTGAGCCTAGCAAATCACCCTGGAGGGCTCAGGTAGTTATAACCACTTCTAAAAACCATAAAAAGAGAATGGTTATAGATTACTCCCAAACCATAAATAGATTTACTCTTTTGGATGCCTTCCCACTACCCAGGATAGATGAAATGATAGGTGAAATAGCCAAATATCGTATGTTTAGCACTCTGGACTTGAAAAGCGTGTACCATCAGATCGACATTAGACCTAGAGACAAGCTATACACTGCTTTCGAGGCGAACGGTCGACTATATCAATTTCACAGGATTCCTTTTGGCATTATGAATGGGGTAGCCAGCTTCCAAAGGATAGTCGACCAAATCATAACGGATGAGAAACTGGAAGGCACATTTGCATACATCAACAACGTCACAGTATGTGGCCATAATAGAAAGGAACACGACAAAAATCTCAGATGGTTCATGTCCGCCGTCGACAAATACAACCTTACCCTAAACGACAACAAATGCTCGTTTGGACTGGACAAAATAAACCTACTGGGGTATACCATAAGCAAAGGTTTTATGGCACCGGACGCAGATTGATTGAAACCTTTACTCCAGATGCCTGTCCCTCACAACCAGCTTTCACTTCGACGTGCTATGGGCATGTTTGCTCACTACTCCCAATGGATTGCTTCATTCTCAGAAAAGATACATCCATTAACACAAGTAGAGTTATTTCCTCTGTCCTGTCAAGCCATTGAGGCATTTGAGGGACTGAAAAAGGATATTGCGAAATCTGCAATTACAATAGACCAAAATATTCCTCTGGTTGTTGAAACGGATGCATCAGACTGTGCTATTGCTGCTTCTTTGAGACAAACTGATCGTCCTGTAGCCTTTTTTTCACGGACCCTCTCACAGGCTGAACGACGACAACCCGCAATTGAAAAGGAAGCCTACGCTATAGTCGAGGCATTAAGAAAATGGCGACACTACCTGATCAGACGCCACTTTAAACTTATTACTGACCAGAAATCAGTTGCTTTTATGTTCAATTCTAAGACTACAAGTAAAATAAAGAATGGAAAAATAGCAAGGTGGAGAATTGAACTATCTTGTTTCTCCTTTGACGTCAGCTACCGACCTGGCAAGGAGAACTTAACAGCTGATACACTGTCAAGAGTATGCTGTACGGCATCAAGCGGGGATGAACTCCAAACGCTACATAACAATCTCTGTTACCCGGGCATTACTTGAATGATAAATGCTGTGAGGTGTAGAAACTTGCCTTTCTCAGTGGAGGAGGTAAAAAGAATTACAAATTCCTGTCGAACGTGTGCTGAAGTAAAGCCTCTGTTTTATAAACCCAAAACTGGCGTTTTAATAAAAGCAACACAACCGTTTGAAAGACTCAATCTTGATTTTAAAGGACCGCTACCAAGCAAAACAAGGAACCGATATATATTAACGGTTGTCGACGAATATTCACGGTTTCTTTTTGCCTTCCCTTGCTCAGACATATCGGCTGCTGCAATTATACAATGCCTCTGCTCACTATTCGCCATCTTTGGAGCCCCTGCCTATATTTCATTCAGACCCAGGGGCTTCTTTCATGTCAGAGCAGCTTCGACAATTTCTACAGGAACGAAGAGTAGCTATAAGCCGGACAACTCCCTACAACCCTAAGGGTAACGGCCAATGTGAAAGATATAACGGCATTATTTGGAAGACCGTTCAATTGGCTGCCTCAAATAACAGATGAAAGGTTTCTACCTTTTCAGCGACAGAGTTCGACGGGAGCTTCACTTCCATCTTGGCTCTCTCGACCTGGTACTGTGTTTCTGAGGCGACATGCACGTTACACCAAGAATGATCCCTTGGTGGACAAGGTAGAGCTTATAGAGGCGAACCCCCAGTACGCTCTAGTACGACATGCAGATGGTAGAAAGTCTAATGTGTCTCTCAGGGACCTAGCACCGGCCGGAGACGTACCTGGACTGTGGATAGCCCCTGAGGACAGACCAACTACCCCTGACACTGAAGCCCCTCCAGAAGATCATGGCACTGAAATTGCTCCTGACACATCGTCTAATGACACTGTCTCCGTTGAGGCTCTGTCAGACACACACTTCAGATGGGCCAACACCTGAATCCCTGACAGATGAAGGACTAGCACCGAAAAAACGTGTTCATCCAGAGACTGACTGACGTGGAACAGCCTGCTCCTCTGAGAAGGAAACATTTCGGAGTAAGATATTTTAAAGCCCACAGACAGGCTCGCACTGAAGAGCCTCCCTGTTCGAGTACTCCGACCACGAATCATGGACTGCTGAGGCGGCCACTGCGAGCTCGTAGGGAGCCTGGACATTTAAGGGACTTTCTTCCCTATCAGTGAGAAATTTGGTGGGGGAGAATGTCGTGAATATGGATTATCTCCTCTTTGATAATCCAAACTATAAAAGCTGTACATTTCCGCTTGTCAAGTAGATGAGTAGTAAGATTCTTAATTGAATAAAAGATTACTAGACAGAATCTCTTGTCCTGTTTTCATTACACTAATAATATAGCCAATTCTCATTCAAATGATCTCAAATTTTAACAAAATGTATAAAAACTAAGTTGACTGTGCAGACTTATCTCAATGAAAATCTATCAGTAAGATGGATCAGGCCTGCCAGTGATTATGTCAATGTGCTGTTGAAATGGCCACCATGTTCACCTGACTTGACACCTTGTGATTTTTTTTCTATAGGGCTATGTGAAAGGTCAGATCTATATCTCCCCTCTTCCTACAAGCCTAGAGGAACTTAAGCTGAGAATCATTGAGGTGCTGGAAAATGTTATGTAAGTCATGCTACAGTGTGTTTGGCAGGAACTGGGACTATCGACTTGACATGTATCGTGTCACAGGTGGTGCACATATTGAACATTTATGAAGCTGTATGAAATTGGTTATAAAATCTACATCCTTTTTAATATCTTGTGAAAATTTTGATATTTTATTGATCAGCATGAAGGTTATTTAATTTCATTTGCCTGGAACAAGTAGTTACTTAAATATTCCCATTTGAAATTATGTCAATTTTTTAGGACACCTTTTAGTACAATATAAACTAATCATGATAACAGATAAATTACCAATCTAGCATTTGTACTAAAAATGGAATATTGCTGCTATATCTGGGCTTAAACTGTTCAAACCTCATTTTACAGCCTTGATTGTTTATATGTTCTTTTAGGAGATTACTTATATTGCACTCTGCAGCCTCTTTCACACAGATGTAACATCGCAAGCTTACTGATACCCTATCACTATTTCCATGGCAAATGTTCAGATGAGTCCCATTCTTTATTTTCACCCATTCAAACCTTTACAGCTAGGACACATCATACTATGTCCACAGAGTCAAATCACTCACATTTCCTTCATATTCCAATTGTAAAGAAGTTCTGTTCAAACAGCTATCCCCCAACCCCAAGAACTACTTCTTTGCATGCAATGAGTCCTCAATTGTGCAGTAACTGAATCAAGTAAGAACTGTAAAAAGGTTGTTAATGTAATCTTCCATGCAAATCTAATCAGCAGCAAATATATGCAGACAACGCCAGTAATGGCTGCTGTGCCGTAATGAGAATGAGTCCGAACTTTTATTGTCAATAACTCCTAAATGGTAGATTTTATCAAAATTTCTTTGTTATTTTCAAATGTACATTTATATATATAACTATTCGGCAAATTTTTATTACATATTTAGTGCAGGGCTTAAAAAGCAAATTATCCATCAAGGGCCATTCATTATCTATCCTCCTTATTTTCACACACCTCATTCAGTATCTCACTACCTTGAGTGACTTTTAAACCTTGTATTAGCTGTTTCATAAACCTAAATCCATAGGTTCAGATAAATGCCTGTATATTTCCAGTTGCCGTGGATTAACAATGTTAGCACAAGGTCTGTTAAACAAATCTCTGGTAGTGTGAAAAACTTATCTGGTTACTAATCCACATCTTACCTTTTCTATCCAACTGATGTTAAGATAATACACAAGAATGTTCTGCCTTCTCATCGTATTAATTCAATTATTTATCATTTTAAAATGTCAGTGTGGCACTGGCTATGTAGGGGAAACTAGTCCCTAATCAACATGTGCCAGCTAGTATTTGTAAAGGGCAATGCAATAATTTGCATAGGTGTATCAATATATCCAGTTCTGTAATAACTGAACATCTGTTACATAACCATCAGATTTGTTTGTTTTTTTTTAATCAATTAACCCCAAGCAAAGCAATAATGCCACTAAGACACAAAGGGTTATTGGGAATGAAAGAGAATGAGAAGACTTTAGAAAGAACTGGAAACCCAATCCTAAACAGGAAGCAATGGATAAATCTCTACTCCTGTTCAAAAGACCAGAGAGGAGTGTGAACCTAGCTACTTCTACCGAGAAAAAAATAAATAAATGAAAAATAAATAGTATATAAAATTTGAAAGTTTAGGAACCCTAATCCCAATCCTAAACAGGAACAAGAGATAAACCTCTACTCCTGTTCAAAAGATCAGGAAGGGATGTGAACTAGGCAGTAAACAAACCTATCTACTTCTATTGAGGAAAAAAAATTTAAAAAAAAAGAAAAAAGTAAATTAAATGACAGTTTTAGGCAGAGACATTCTCCTCTTTAATTATGTAATTCAAGTTGTACATGCATTTACATCAGTAATTATCTTCACAACTGAAATTTCTATATTTCAATTGGCATCTTTGAATTTTTATTCTAAGACACTAAATGTATTTATGGGTCTATTTTACATGGTGATTTTAGATGTCAATGTAAACGTTTGCTTACTTGAGGAAAAAGTGTGTTGTAGAGTTGCTCAAGGTATGGCTCCAAAATGACACTGTCTTCATAGCAAGCAGCATCTAAAAACATGCATAAGCCCTGTTGAGAAAGTTAAAAAAAATAGTTATTCAAAAAGTTAACAAGTAACATGGTGAATAAAAAAAACTGTTTTTTTCTGTGTATCTTTTTTTTATGTTCCTACATTATTGTGCAAATCATTGAAAATTAAAATAATGATTATCTTATACAATCTTACTTTCATTTTTCTATTTCATTATAACTTTTTTAAACTCCAAATTTCATCAAATAATTTTTTCAAATTTTATAATGATAATTTTTAGAAATCTTTCTGCTAATGTTACATGAATTTTATTTATAATCATTACTGTTTATCAAACCTTGTAAGTACAATATTTGATGGTATATAAAGAATATAAGAATCTCATAAAAAAATGTATATCCCCCCTCATCTCATAGAAAAGTTAAGGTATCTGGTAAGTTAATCTTTGTTGTAGACTACCAGGACTTTTAGTTTACAAGTTTATTCAAGCTCAATAACTGGATGTGTGGATTGTGTAACAGTTACTCGGAAAGAGAAACAAGTCAAATTCAAATTCTAGACCAAGATCACTTTCATACAAATAACCTTAGGAAAGGTACAAATACATCTCTTCTCCCTCCAGCTATAGGTTAAATAACAGAGCTGACCGAGTTCTCTTGCCTTGAGGTAACAACAATATTCAAAATTCTGATGATTTTAGAATAAACCCAACATGCAGACTCATAAACCCTACTAGGTAAAATAACTAAAACAATACTAGAAAGAATTAATTCAGAGCTAAGGGAGAAGTTAAGAGTAAATCAGTGGAAAAACACAAAAAAAACTATAGACTGGTTTCATAACCTAAAAAACAAACATAATTGCCAATTTATACAACTAGATATAAAAGAATTCTCTTCTATAACAAAACCCATGCGAGATAAGGCAAGAACAAATATAAATAAACATAAATGAAATAAAAATCATTAAACACTCCCAAAAATCACAACTATTCAACAATTAAAGATGTATGGATAAAGAAAGAAGGGACCTTTGACATTACAAAAGGGAAGCTTTGATGGTGCAGAGTTGTGCACTTAAAGGTATATATTACTGCATGAACTAAGTAAAATAATCAAGAGAAATATTACAGGATTCTAAAAGGACAATGGTCTTATAATCTGAAGAAACTGTAACAAGTAAAACACAGACAAAACAATCAAAGATTTTCAAAAATATGGGATTTGATATAAAAACTAACCTAAACAAAGATTATCACCTTCAACCTAAGAAAAAGTACATATAAACCATACAGAAAACCCACTATATACACAGATCTTCCAACCACCCGCCATCAATGATCAGATACCACAATCAATTAACCGCAGGCTTTCTAACAATTCTTCCAGTAAAACCATATTCAATGAAGCTAAGAAAGACCATGAAACAGCCCTAAAAGATAGTGAACATATACAACACAAAAAAAGCAACAAGAAGAGAAAGCATATGGTTTAACCCACCACACAACAAAAACATAAAAACAGATGTAGGAAAAATATTCATTAAATGTATACACAAACACTTCCACTCACTCTCCACAAGATATTCAATAAAAACACAGTAAAAAATCAGCTACAGTTGTACCAAGAGCATAACACAAATAATAAAAAAGCACAACAGGAAAACAATTGACAAACCACCTAAACAAATTAAACCCATGTGTAACTGCAGAATACAGAATAAATGTCCCTAAAATGGCAATTGCTTGCAGAACAATGTAATATACCAAGACACTATAAAATCAGAAGATAATGAAGAAAAATTATTCATAGGAGTAGCTGAAAGACTCTGGAACAAAGAAATTATGCATACAAAACATCTTTTACAAATAGTAATTATGCAAACAGCCCAATGCTTTCTAAACACATCTGGGAGATTAAAAACAAAACAGATCACACCAAAAATATCATGGAAAATAAGGAAAAGAATATCAGCTGACAACAATCAATCAAAAATCTAAACTCTGCCTAGAGGAAAAAATAACTATAATTACCTTCTCAGACCAAAACAAATTACTAAATAAATGATCAGAACTCATCTCAAAAGGCAGACACACAAACAAATTTTTACTACATTACTTAAAAATTGAAAACTGAAAATGAACAAGAATAAATGAAAATAAATAAGTAAAATAAATAAATAAACAAGTAAAATAAATTAATCCAAACAAATAAGTAAATGAACTAAATAATTAGTAATAAACTAATTAGCAAACCACACTCACCAAAATCACCGTTAGAATAATGCAATAAATTGCCCACAATGTATCACTGACTTGTATATATAAAAAGTCAGGCAAAAAACACAACACATATGGCTCGACGATTGCACTTAGCATGAAACAGACTGTCACCTCTGGGTATTGACTTCAATGTCCACTTAACAAAAACATGTTGAAATTGAACATTTCATTTTTGAAATTTTAAAAAATTATTTAGTCCCCAGTCACTTACCATTTGCCTGTAGAGGTACCATTGTACACGAAAGCATTGGTGTAGTGATTTCAACATGTTTTTGTTCTAGTATTTAAAAATAATATATTGCTAACTTTGCACTGAGTACTTTTTTAAAAAGTAAATGCTACAAACAGCAGAATTTTACTTCATCTGTTTTCTCTCATTTGTGTGTGTGTGTGTGTGTGTGTGTGTGTGTGTGTATATATATATATATATATATATATATATATATAAATTCAAAGAATGGTGTTAACATACAAAAGGGATACAGACAAGTGATTGTAGCATTCTGACTTCAAGACAAGAAAGAACAAAAATATGGTGACTGAGACATAATCTGTCTTATTGGCTATGAAATCTCAGCATGCATCTGCATGATTTGTCTATAAATTTATGCAGCCATTTCATTAAGGATTGGAACCAACAAGAGATAAATTATTATCTAAAGTACTAACCTGTGTCACATAAAATGACACATGGTGTTTTTTATACAATCCCAGAATTCCATGCAGGAGTTTAGGCAGTTGCTCTTCAAGTTGGTCTCTGTTCATGATGTGTGTCATAGGACCAACGGCTTCAATCACTGCCAGGCGAAGCTGAGAAATAAAAAATGACAATATAATTAGAAAAGACATATATAATTGGAGAATCAAAGCAAAGATATTTGTCCTACCAAGTATTTTATTAATACCAGTATTTATTATTCAATATTATTTCAGATGGAGTGGCTACATGTTTTGTATACTATGCAATGTGTTTTTTTAGTCTTTTTTTTCTTCCATTTTATTGGTGGAGCCAATACAAGGGAGATAACTCGAAGATGGACTGTTCCACGATCAATGAGTGAAATGCCTGACTCCATGGAAGAAGAGAGTATATCTATAATTATTATAAAAAAAATTCATATTTACTGTCATTTTTTGATAGCATGGATAAAATTAATTTTTATAATTAACAATTGCTAACAATATTTTTTTATTCACATGAAAATGAATAGGTAAGTTTTTATCTCAGTCAATTTTCCTTCTCTCTTAATAAATATGCTGCCATTTTTCATTCCAAACCTAGCAGAATATTTTGCCCACTCCTCAAATGAAATTAAGGATATTGAGATTAAGGTATGTCTATTTTTACCCCAGTGTTCATCATGACTGATCTTATTTTTGTTCAGTCTCATGTGTCTGTACACAGGGAAAAAACTGTATTTGTTTCCCTTGTACACATTATGCAGAATAGACTACAAGGGGCAATAGTTTTAAAACCTATTATAACTTCCTATTATAAGGTTATTGCTATAACACACACTCATACTTAGTATAATGTAATTCATTCAAATATAAATAATGCTTAAGTGATTGCTGTAATGCCTAAATAGTTAGTATGAAAACTGACTCTAATACGACCCAATCCTCCCCACAAGAAGAGATGTGGCACAAGGCTGGTTTTTATGTGGGGGGGGGGTTCTGAGCAAAAATTCTTATTAGACTCCACATACCTCCCCAAATAAGACTGTCCATAGGCATAGACTTGTCTGGGTTCCTCTTTGCCAGAAGGCAGAGAGTTTGATAAGCGTTGTGAGTCTAACAGTGAACTGTCTGATGGAGATGTGACTGGTATTTACCAACCTCCCCACAAGGCAGGATGTGACATATGGCTGAGTTTTATGTGGAGCATTTCCAAGCCCGTAGGCTTGGGCAAAAAATCCATGTAGACCCCGCATACATGGGTTTGGGTTTGTCTACCTCCCCAAATGTGAGACTGCCCATAAGCGTAGCCTTGTCTGGGTTCCTCTCTGTTCAAAGGCAGAGAGTTCAAGAAGCGTGTCGAGAGCCTGGCAGTAAACTATCTGATGGAGTTGCAACTACTACTAACCTCATAACATAGAACTTTATAGAATTGGATGAGTTCATAGAGTCACAGGGAGTGTACTCTACTGTACAGCATCCCCCTTTTTAGATTACTACTTTATTAAATAAACATATTTTTCTTATTTTTATTCCATATTCGTATATCTCTCTTCTCTTTCTGGAGAGTTACCCAGTGTACTCTATTTTTGTAGCATTTCCATCATGGATCCATTTCCAGTTCTTTTGTACATTTTCTTTTCCTTGAACTTGTCAGTTCTATGATTTGTTTTGGTACATCAAAAATTTTGTACAGCATTTTAACTAGTTCTTCATGTCTTTCATCAGTTGATCTTTTCTTCAGCTGATTTTGATGCTTTTTCTGTTGGAATTTCTTTTCCTTTCACCATATAGACCAA
The DNA here is from genome assembly GCA_903632075.3 of Acanthosepion pharaonis. Taxonomy (NCBI): domain Eukaryota; kingdom Metazoa; phylum Mollusca; class Cephalopoda; order Sepiida; family Sepiidae; genus Acanthosepion; species Acanthosepion pharaonis. Next base: position 1,517,385 of record CAHIKZ030003369.1, on the reverse strand, counting down.
TTTTCCCATTTTAGCTGTTGTTATGCCATCTTCCTAGGTTTCTTTTCCATCCTTATATGCTCTAAAGAATACTTTATTGCCAACCTTGAAATTACTGGGGTCACTTTTATTACCTAGTCGTGATTTTCAACTTGGCAATAACTTGTCGAACACCAATTTTCCCTTCTGGCAAACATTAATTCCACTGGTGACATGCCTGATGGTGTGTTGGAGCTAGTTAAAAAATTTTGAAGTGCCTCATCATTTAATTTGTCCAACTTGCTTTTTTTCAACACTCTTTTGAACATTCCAACTGTTCCACTTGTCTGTTAGAACTTGGTGGGGTAGTAATATGTTCTATAGAGAACAACTTGCAAAAGTCTTGAAATTCTTTTCTAGTGAATTGTGTTCCATTATCCAATATTATGGTATGTGGCATGCTATATCTCACAAACAGTTCATGCAAGAAATTCACTGTCATTGAGGATGTAGGATTTTTGCACTTGTAAATTTCCAGCCATTTCGTAAAACTATCAACTACCACTAGTTAATATACTCCATCCATAGGACCTGCAAAATCTATATGCAATCTTGATCACGGAATGTCTGTCTTTGGCCAAGGTTCTATCTTTGTGATAGATAGTTTAGCTGTTAGAGCACAACTTCTACACGCTTTTACTGTTTTTTCGATATCTTGGTCCATTCCAGTCCAATATACAAAACGTCTCATGTGAGATTTCATTTTTGAAATGCCAGGATATCTGGAATGTAAATCCTTTAATATATATTTCTGTAACACACTCGATATTACAATTCTTTGTCTGTAGATTACAGCACCATTGCATATCAAATATGCATTCAATTCTTGATTCTGTTCTTTTCTAGTTTCTTTTAATTGCTTCTTTATTTTAGAAAGAAAGACATCTTTTACTGCTTTTTGTTTAATTTCATCCAGTGTAACTGGTATTTCTCCCTACTACATTGCACAGAATATTTTTAATTTCCAACTTGATTTTAGCACTGCTATGTATGACTGTGTCTGCCAATGGTTCTGCATTTTTAGGCATTAATCTAGATAATCCATCTGCATGTCCTAATTTTTTAGACAGTTGGTACTCCATCATAAAATTATAATTTAACAGGATGATACCTCAGCACTGTAATCTGATGGCTGTATGGGTAGGTATACCTTTCTTTGAACCATATATTGCTACTAATGGTTTATGGTCTGTTTGCGATGTGAAATTTCTTCCATGAATAAATTTACGGAATTTTTCATAGCAAATATGATTGCTAAAGCTTCTTTCTCTATCTTGCTGTAATTTCTGTCTGCTGGTAGAAGCAAGCATGAATGAAAGTTTTCATTTTGCCACCATTGTATTTGTGTAAAATCACTGCTTCAACACTGTAATCACTAGCATCTAATGCTACTACAATTCTTGCTTTTGGATCATAGTGCACTAAAAATAAATTAGACATAATACATTTTATTTTTTTCAAATGCTTTTTGACATTTATGATCCCAATTCCACTTTGTTTTTTAGTAAATTATTAAGTGGAGCTGTCAAATTATGTATATTATGTACACAAATTTGATAATTAGCCAATCCTAAAAAACATAGTTATGTTTGTTGGTGTAGGCATATTTTTTTTTATTGCATTTGCCCTCAACGAATCTGGTTCCTACCATTTTTATCAATAATTTGACCCAGGTATTTTATTTTTGGCAAAAACAATTCACATTTTTCTTCACTAAGATTGAATCTGTATTCCCTTAGTTTTTGCATAATTGTTTTGACATGCCTAACATGTTCTTTTGACACACTCTTGATCAAAATATCATCTAGATATGCCTTTTCAAAATAGCAATAGTATGGTATCCATGGCTGGTTGAAAAATATCTGGTGCCACCTTTATACCAAAAGGAAGTTGATTAAACTTATATAAACCTGTGTCATTAATTCAGAACATTGATTTTCCATCTGAATTTGTAAATATACTTCAAAGAGATCCAGCTTTGAAAATATTTTTCTACCATACAACTTTGAAAAAATTTCTTCTGGACTTGATAATGGGTAATTGTGTGTTTCAAGACAACTACTTAATCAAGTCAAGAAATTTGCGCAAACATAAATTTTGACATTTTTTTTTTCTTTATATACACCGATGATGCAGCCCATTTCAAAAGGTACATTTTCTGCAATATACCAATCTTTTCTAGTCTGTCCAACTCTTCATTAACTTGTTCTACTGCTGAAAATTGTATGCTCTATTTTGGTTTAAATACTGTTGTCAAACCTTTTTTTACTTGAAAATTCACCTTGATTTTTAAAGACCAACCTAGTTAATTTGGAAAACATTTTTTTAATTCTTCTTTCAGTTTTTCACTTTGACTTTTTAAATTTGTCGCCTGTCCACTTACATTTTTACAATAAGCGTTTATTGGCAAATCCCACAGTTTGAATAGTTCCATCCAGTCCATACTGAATAGATTCATCACATTTCTTAGAACATTTTTTTTGTTTTCACCTGCTTATTTCAAAAATAAATGTTACATAATCTCCCAAAAAATAATTTCTAGCCCGAAATTGAAGTTGCGACTTTGTAAGTTCTTTTTAATAAAGGGTTTCCAATTTCTTTCCATGTGTTTAAACATTTACTATTGAAATGTCACGACCAGTATCTTGTAACATTTTTACTCCTACATTATTGATTTGCACATTAACAAATTTCCTTTTGTTTTGTGTGCCTATTTTTTCTGTCACAATATTGTGTATTAATTTCTTCCTGTGAAAATATTTTCTTGATTTAGTTCTGTAGTGTGATTTGATATGTCCTTTTTTTTTTATCACAGTTATAGCATTCTGCATTTTCCCATGGACAGTCTTTTTCAAGATGTAATTTTCCACATCTGAAACACGGTTTTATATTCCTATTTGTACATTTTTCTTTACCTTTTACCAATGCACATTTTTTTTATTCTGAAGTTTTTCAGAATCATGTTTCAGACTTAGCATTGTTTGGCCATCGTCCACTATTTTCTGTAGTGTTACATTATTATTATGTTCAACCTTGGCTAAAATTTTTGTTAATACATCAGCATATTTTTTACTTGTTAGACCTTGAATGAAAATTAATGCCTTGAATATATCTGGACTCATTTCCTTTAGTTTAAATTGTTCACATTGTCTGTTGACAGTACCAGCATAGGTGACAAAATCTTCATCCTTTTTTTTGGTCAAATTCATGCACCTCCAACAAGCATGGAACAGAGAGCGCTTGTTACTAAAAAATTTTGTCACAATGTGTACTGTGTCTTCAAACCCTATTTCACCTGGAGTAAAATATAATTGCAGTACTTTTCATACTTTATTTTTCTTAACAACCTGTTCTTTATTTTTTATTGTATACCCAGCTGCTGCATTCTTGACTAAATATTTCTTCATGCCTGTGAAAATACACAGCAAAAGTCAGTCCATCATCAGGATTGCATACAAATTCTGATACAGGTGTAAGAGACATTGAAGTATTTTTCTTGAAAATCACTTCCAACAACATTTGTTGTTTTTGCAACTGTCGCAACTGTTAGGTATTTTGTTATTGTTGCTTCTGTTGTTGAATTTCAAGAGCCAAATCAAACCAAAAATAGAATATTGCTGCCATATCTGGACAGGAGCTGCTCAGTCCTCACTTTCCAGTTTTGACAGAGTTCAAAAGTATTTGTGTAGATTTGTGAGTGATAAAATTGTTTTTCACTCTACAACTCCTTCCCTACATTGCTAACCTCTTTCTACTGTGTTGCTGTTTTTGTAGCCAATGTTCAGGCAAACTACATTCCTTTGGTTCCACTAATCCAGAACATGTACTATAATTTATCCTCATTCCCTTCATATTCCATTGATAAAGATGAAGTTCCACTCAGCTTCTTCCCCAAAACTGTTTCATTGTGGAAGAGATTCCTGAATGGTGGGTTCCCTAATTGCTATAATCTTAATCTCTTCAACCATTATCTATCCGATATAGCCTCATGATATGAACTCCCTGTTACATCCTTGTATCAACAACCTCAATCAGTAACCCTCTACCTTGAGTGATTCTTGGGCCTTTATCAGATAAACAATAGTATAAATTAGAAAAAAATAGTTAAAATGGTCCTAAACCAATGAACTTGAAATGGCAGTTTAGCATACTGGAGAAGAGTAAAAAGAAAAGGAATTTGGTCATTATTGATGGAACCATTACTGACCCATCTTACTCATGGAATACCATTGACACCAATATCATCCTTCAGTGGCACCACTGTGGTCAAAACATCTTCATGGATGATGATGCAACTCACATTGTTATCATATTCCTGCAAGAGGTTGGTAACCACAAATAGTGGCTAGCCAAGTCAATACAGCCCAACCCAAGTACATTTGTGGGACTAGTAAAAATGTATTTATACTCAAAATCACCAACCATGTAATCTTTGAGAATTAAGTATTGCTTTGATTGAAGAGTGGGATGTCATACCACAAAACAATGATGTCAGGCAAGGATTGATATCTGTGATGGAAGCACCCATTCCTGAGATTATTTTTTGAAATTTTACTATAAGTTATTAAAACAATGTGAGATGAATCAATAAAGCTTATAATCTGTGACCTTTTTTGTACAAAAAAATATTCATATTCAAATAATGAACGTTTAGGAACAAAAATAAAAAAATAAACCATAAAAATATACTTATAATAATCACACTATCCTTACTTATGATTAGTACAGTTTATTTTAATGCTTTAAAATTATACATTAGTAATATTAGACTATATCCAAGGTACCCTGCAAAGTGTATAGTCATTTGAAAAAGAAATCATAGAAATATGAATTTATGTATAGAATTACAAAGCCTAATTATTTGCCCCTGATTTAGTTATGATTTATGTGGATGTCAAAAGGTAAGAAATGTGTCACATAACAGTCAGGCTAGATAGAGGTGCAAAACAAAAATTGCCTTGTCAGTTGGAGTTAATTCATCAAAACAACTGCACATCTACTCCAGGCATTAGTTTTCTCTCATCATTCATGGCCTAGCTACATCACTTATGCAAAATCCGACCAAGTCAACTATAAAGTAAGACCTGAATTCTCTATTTCATATCTGTTAATCTGTTCATTCTTAAGCTATTGTATCATTGAAGTTCTGTAAAACTGTAGGTAAAGTGTTTCCTTCAAACAATTATACATGTCCTTGTTTGTTTTCACCCATGTAAAATTTTGGGCAATGCTTATGTTGAGATGGTAAGGTAAATTTATCTCCACCAACTTTTCCAATATATGTGTTTACTTACAAACATCATTGTATTAATTCATAAATTATATTCAATGTAATGAGTGTGAGAGAGATAGAAAATATGAAAGTGGAAATTTTATTTTACTCTTTATGCAATCAATGCGTTACCTTAGGTTCTTTGGTTTGCAACCAGACGTTAAAAAGTATATCATAAGCTGCAAATATTTCTCCTGCAAACATGCTCTTGGTAACTGAAGGGTCTGGTGCCTTTTCTATATTGGCCAAATATTCTAAAATGGATTCACTAAATCGTTGTAAGGCTGTAACAAAAAGTAAAGAAAATCAGAATCATTGAAGGAAATTAGTAATTTTAAGTAAATAAAACTAAGTAAATAAACAAGGAAAAAACAAGGAAACAGGAATACAAGAAAAAAATAATGGTAACAATAAAGTACATGTTACATATTGGTGTCTAGTCAAAATTTGATATTTATTCTTTTATTCAAGTGGTCTCCAAATTCAGCAAGTATATACTGTTACTTTAGACCAGTAGTTCCCAAATGGTGTGGCACGCCTCACAGGTGTATCAGAAAAGGATAGCAGGTGAATTGGAATGATTGAAAGACAATCAAAGTTTTAGAAACAGTTTCAAAAAATTCATATACCAAAAATAAATATGATTTCAAAATTTTAAATATTATTATGGATTACTTGTAATTGCATGCATTAGTCCCAGTATAAATAGTTATAAATAATTATTGACCAATTATATCATTGGGATATTTTTGCATTATATCAAGTATTAAGAATATAGTAACTACGGTTCGCAAATTGGAGGAGAGAGTTATCAATGATAATGTTCTAACCTTGAATCCACGGTTATCTACATTTAACCCTCTGTTTTTTTTTTAAATGTAGTTTTTATCACATAAAATTTGGTGAGGTGCCAGCAAATTTTAATTCCAAAAATGTGGCCCAGAGAAAAGTTTGGGAACCACTGCCTTAGACAATACTAATAACTGTAGAGTTGTTCTAGAAACAACAGTTAATTGTAAGAAAAAGAAAATTAAGCCTACTCTTTTAAGTAATAACTCTAACATAATTGTTTTATCTAAAAAAATAGATGAAATGACAGGAAGATTTTGGTAGAATCAAGGAAAAGAGTATTGAATTGCTATGTGATAACAATCTTTCTATACAGCAATGAATACTGGACAATTTGTTCACAGATGAAGAGATTTCAGGCAACAGGGATATAGTTCTACAAAAGGATGCTGAGAATACAATGGACGGGACATGTGAGCTGTTAACTATGCTGACTCTTGTGGTCCTACCAAGGAGTGAACTTGCCATCTTTGGCTAACAAATTTCTGAAGTTATTAGACTCCCACTCCTCAGTTTAATGGATGTGTTCTAAGCAGTGGCAGTAGCAGGCTTGTCTCCCTTTCTGCCAAACTGGATTTAACCTTTAGGCATTATTTAAGTTTACTGAAATTTCTCCTCGGTGAACATTTTTATATTTGTCTGGTGCTGTCACTCAGTTTATTGAGCAAGATCCTGTTTTAACAAGGAAATTTTAAGGAAAATGAAAACAAAAAGGACAGTCGTACTTTGAATCAGAATGAGACAGCTGATATTTCTGGAGGACATAATGAAAACAAAAGGTCTTGGAGAACTTGATATTCACAGATTATATTGAAGGCAAGATGGACAGCAAGAAACACCAAAACACTTATCTGACTCCCACAAGTCATGTAGACTTTACTGGGCAGTATAGGGCCACAGCTCCCAATAACATTGGTCATTGCTATTGTGGTTCCCATAGTGAGTAGGTTTTTATAGGATGAAATTGCTAGCCCCATGCATAACAGGTTGTTCTTTTCCCAAGTTGCTTGCCAAACTATGAGATGATAGAGAATAATGTCATAGCCAGTATAAAAGGATTAAGCAATGTATTATTGGAAAGTAACATAACTACCTGTAAACAAATATGATAGAATAAAAAGCAGTAAGTTATGTTAAAGAAACAAAAAGGAGAAAGGATTATTACAATATACAAAAATCATGTTGTAAAGGTTAAAAAAAAAAAATATTTAAAAAATAGACCTAAATAGTTACCATAGCTGAAGACCCATCTCATGTTGTCATGCTTAGCCATTCCCATCATTGGGAGAAGTGCTCCTAAGATGGCATTGATATGTGGAAGCATCTGAAACACTATAGAAGAATACAAACAAGTAAGACTAAAATTGTTTTCAGTTCAGCATGGAATAAGGTTGTGCTTTTCTTCTAAATGCATTGATTACAGATATTCTTTGGTCTAGAACAGGGGTTGAGTACCCTTGTTTTCTTTACACAGAAAAATTTTCCATTGCCCACTTGTATAGTAAATATTCAAAAGCATACCAAAATTATTTGGTAAAAGTTTGTTACTGGTTTGTAAACTGATTTTATGATATAGTTGGTTGGTTGTTTTTTTGTGGCATATCAACCTCTATGGGTTATTTAATGCCAAAATCTAAATATTCTGTATCATTTTTTTTGTTGAGATAATGGTTTTTGTGATACAAGTCTTACTAATTAACCTATAGCTAGGGGAAGAAGAAGGGATTCATACCTTTGTCAAGTAAATATAACAAACCCAACTGAAATTGGAACTTGGCTCTCTGATTAACAATTCGGAGCCATTATCCATTACACCACCAACACATCTAAGCCTACAGCACCTGGTCACCCATCTAAGTACTGACCAGGTTCAATATTGTTTAGCTTCAGTGATTGTATGAGAACTGGTGTTTCAACATGATATGGCTGTAATCTTTATTTATGATGTTGTAAAAAAATACCAAAGGGAGGTAACAAATAATGCTGACTTATGCAGTGGCAGTTGCTGCGTTTACTATTATATTAAAGAATAAATGAAAGCAAACTTGAACATTGAAAACTATATAATTTAATTTTATGGATTTTAAGGATAGCATTACAAGTGTTGACAAAAAATTAAATAATTTTTGTTCATAAATATAAAATTAAAAAGAATATACACTACTAGTAACAAATAAAAATTCAATGAAAATACTGAAGAACTATTTGAATGTTAATAACCTTCTCAAAACTATAGAAAATACTAAAATATTTCTTGCTTGCAGGGATATATCTTATCTAGGAATGTGACCAAGTTATTCTCACTTAGCCACCTGTTTTTTGTTTCTTTTATACATGTTCTTTGCATATCTTTAAATATTTATTTTAAGGTAGAATAGGTTGAAATACCTTTTTAATACTCAAAAACCTCACTGAAATTTTCAATCTCCCACCCAACAGTTGAAATTGACCACCAGTGGGCAATATTGCCCAGGTTAGGAAAGCCTAATCTGGAATTACAAAGATATAGTTATGCCTGGATGGCAATTATAGACAAAGTACACATCAGCTAGTAGAACCCATCTATTATCTCAAATGCTACAAGCAGATGCAAGAAAGATCTCAGTTTGAGATTTATTTAAATTTTGGGACACGCCAAGAACTTTTTAGGAGCCCCACATAAGTATTCAAGATAGCTAACTGAATTTGCAAATGTTGAGGTATATATTTATATAGTTGATAATTTTGTATGCGAGCATGTATTCCCCAAAAGAAACTTTGATGTTCAGTTCAATAGTAAAACTGCTTTGTCAGTAGAACACTCTTTTAAAGTGTTAATAAACCACAAGAATTTAAAAAATATATTGTTAATTGTTTGTTCATATATAAACTAAGTTACCAAAATTTCATTAAACGAGAGCTTTTTTTTAAGGTAACTTCATCCAAAAACATGAATTTTCATGGTTTTGTAACAACTCCTATATTGGCATAATTAGAGATGAAGCAATGTAAGAAACATTTTCAGTATATTGTGAATTTTGTTTTTAATGAAAATTATGGCTCAGAATAAATTTAAAAAAAGATTTAGAGAAAATACTGTAAGTGACTGAATGCATCAAAAATGTTCTAATCAGTGTCCCATTGTCAGGCAGATCCATTGAAAGTGATGAAATCAAGACATTTCTTCAGAATAATCAACATTATACAATGCAAGAAATAGCCAACAGACTCAAAATATCCAAATCAAACGTCTGCATCAGTTTTGTTATGTTAATTACTTTCATGTGTGGCTTCCACAAAAATTAAGTGAAATAAATAAATACTCATACAAAACTACTGAACCTTATTTTCATGTGTAATACATGACTTATTTACTTCTCATACTGTTATTTTGAAATTTTAAAATCACTTTATACATTATTTTAAACTGTTTAATAATGACTGATGGGTTGGGTTTGTTAATTCAGTTATAAAAATATTCTATTTGGTGTTCAATTACCAGAGAGCATATTTTTATGTTACAAGTAATATTCACTCATCTGAGGCAAAATATTAAATAATTCAATATGCAAATTGTTGCTATTTTAAAAATGTTTGATTTAAATAAAAATTTTAAATATGACTATATTAAATATGCTTAGTTTTCAAATAAATTCCTAACATAAATTTAGTGATACTCCTGATTCTTTTATGTACTTACATACATACATACACATTTTATTTATTATATTATATATATATATATATATATATATATATATATATATATATATATATGTAATGAATGCAAAAAGCTTCAAGGAGTTTTATTTTTTCTTTAAAATAGCTTTTCTATTGTCTTTGCAATCCATACATTTTATAAGCCAGCAAATATGGCATACAGAATCATAAGAAAAATTCATATGTTGATTCTTAATTTCTAACACAAACAATGAACCCTACAATATATATATATATATATATATATATATATATATATATATATATATATATATACACTATTCATTAATACTACTGTTATTCATATAGTTATTATCATTCTTATTATTTTCATCTTATATTGATCCATTCATTTTTTACGGCTTATCAAGCCTTTACAGCTTATTTAAAGCCAGAAAGTATTTTTACATTGTGAGAATTTGGGGGGGGGGTAATAATGATTTACTGATACAAATCCTACTAATTAACATACCTGGGGAAAAGAGACAGATTCAAACTTTTCTTAAGAGTATTTGTATACAAGTGAATGTAACGAACCCAACTGGAATTGAAACTCTGCTCTCTGATTTACAATTCCAAGCCATTACCCAACCCATACATTCAAGTTTGCAGCACCCATCTAGGTACTAACCTGGCTCAACGTTGCTTCACTTTTGTGAGTGTATGAGAACCAGGGTTTCAATGTAATATGGCTGTAAGCCATATCATCCTATAGTCACAGATAAAATTTCCTTTACTTGCATGTTACCCATTTTTATCAAGGTTATTAATATCATTATTATGTTATTATCACCATTATTATTTAATACACTTCTTATATATATGCTCTTATTAACATGTTAATAAGACAAAGTGGAAAAGAGTTTTCAACCATGAACCCCACACTTATAGTTGGCATCCAACTATAAGCAGGGAGGTTGGTTGTTGAAACCAAATGAGGACCAGGCCTGTATGACGGAAAAGGATGTGAAAGAGGAAATAAAAATTTTTATCAGGTGCTATGACCAAAGGATTGGTGATTCTCATATTGAGATCATTAATATCTGCTGGATTTGAAATTTAGTATCAAACACTGATGAAGGCTGCAAGAACAGCTGAAAATTTTGTAATTTCCCAAAAGACTTTACTGTGTTCCTACATGTCTACTAAATAAAAAACAAATTATACAAAAAATATCTTTGTCATCAATATATATATATATATATATATATATATATATATATATATATATATATATATATATATATATATACACACGAGAGTTGTTCAAAAAGTTCTAAGCCTCACCCAGAAGGACTTGGAGAAACAAAACAGATTTTCACTATTTTTCAATATAGTCTCCCTTGATATCAATGCACTTGGTCCAATGATATTTAAGCATTGCAATCCCATCACGGAAGGTGGCATCCTACTCCTCTACAGCACATATGATCATTTCCAAAATGGTGTCCACGTATATGGGATTTGAGTTTAGGAAACAGGAAGAAGTCAGATGGAGCTCAGTCTGGTGTAGCAGTTCAAAGCCAAAGTTGGCTGCTTCAGTTACTACAACAGTGTAAACAGGCATGTTATCCTGGAGAAAGAGCACACTTCTCCTCAGTTTCCCTATGTGTTTTGATTAGATTGCTTCCTTCAGCTGCTTTAAGTCTGATGCATAGTACTATTTATTAATAGTTTTTCCCTTTTCCAGGTAGACTATCATCATTACACCTTCAGAATAAAAAAAAAAACAGAAGCCATCACCTTGCAAACAGGTGTTGCCTGATTAAACTTCTTCAGGGGTGGAGAGCCAGAGTGTTTGCTTTGAATCTTTGATTCAGGTTCAAAGTGGTGAACTTAGGTTTAGGTTTACTAATCTGCAGTGAAAATTCTCAGGGTCAAAAGTGTTCTGAAAATGCAACTGTTTTCAACTTCAGTCTGGTGTCAGCATTCTTGGGACCCATCTTTCAGGCAGATTGCTCATCCCTAAGATTGCATTTAAAAAAGTATGGATGAAACCAGAACTAATGCCTATGGACTTAGCTATCTGCTGGACAGTAAGACATCTGTCATCCAAAATCATATGGTGAATGGCATCAACTTGTTCATTAGTGGTTGAGGTTTTTGGATGACCTGACCGAGGTTCATCTTTGGTGCTGTCCCTGCCCCACTAGAATTCTGCAGCCCACTTCTTCACAGTTGCATATGAAGGAGAGCCCTCAGCAAGTGTCTGTACCATGTCCACATCTCCTTGGGTGTTATACCTTTCTTTTGCAGGTACTTTATGACTGCTTAGGCTTGTTTTGTCTATTTTTAGATTTTTGCACAGCTCTTGCATTTGTATGGGCCTCACCTGCACAGACATTAAGTCAGAAATCTGAATTAGTTTTTCTAGTTTTATAAAAAGTGTTAGTATGTTGCCATAACAAAAATATTCAGCTAGGCCTCTTTTTTGTGGATGAGGTTTAGAACTTTTTGAATGATCCTCGTATGTCTCTCACACACACACACACACACACAAAGCCTTATAGTACATTACATTTATGTTCTATAATATTCAAGTGACAGTTGTCCTGATAAGAATTCCTCTATAATATTAATAGATACTGGTTTCAAAATTTACCATTTGCTGTAGCCATGTCAGCCAATGTTTGTACAATGAAAAAATGTGGCAAGACTCCAGGTTTGAACTTTTGCATCAAAACATCCATCACTTCATTGCAGTAACGAGTTCCTATTGCAACCAAGACCCCACTGGCAGCTGACTGCCAATCTGGAACAACTTCCTAAGAAAACAAAAAAAAATTAATTAAATGTTAAAAACTTGAAACAAAAAAAAAAAAAAAAAAAAAAAGACTAGAAATAATTTAAGAATTTTAAGTCAATTTCATTAAATCCATTCTCATGTCATTTCTGAAGATTCAGATATTTTGTCTTTTTCCAAATTTTTTGCCATCTATTATTTCATTTTGGGGAAAATATTTTTGCTTTATAAATTAAGAGTATGTAAAATTAGAAACATGAAAATGTTTAAAAAATAAATAATACACAACTTGAATTAAAACTCAACTATCTTGCTCTCTAAAAGTAGTTAATATGTAGAAGTTTAAAAAAAAAATACACAGGGCAAACATCCATAATTTACCAAATTTCATTCCTAAGCAAAAATGTGGAATTTAGATATCTGGGAAGTGCATTAACAGAGGACTGGAAGTGTAACATAGAAATTGGAAGGTGCATTGCAATAGCAAAAAATGCCTTCCAAAAAGCTGATTATTAAGAAACAAAAAAATATTGTTAGAAACAAAGAAAAGAAAACTGAACTATTATTTAGTATCAGTCCTTCTATATGCCAGTGAATTCTGGACAATCTCCTCACAGATGAAGAAGAGACTTGAAGCAACAGAAATGTAGTTCAAGAGAAGAATCTAAGAATACCACGGACTAAAAATGTGAGTAAGCCACTAAGCTACAAGAGGAGTTACTGTGTGTTAGAGAATATGAAAAAATTATACTATAAAGGAGAGAGGACAATAAAAGAACAAAAAGACAGAAGATAATAATTTTGAAGATTAAAGTTGACAGAGAAGTAAGAAACCAGAAGAGAGTTCTACAAGCGAGAAGTGCAACAGAAGAAATTGTTAGCATAGGACTTAGGGTTACATCAAGCCATTTCAAATGTAAAATGATGAAACCTTGTTGCCGATCTAGTACTGTGATTAAATTCATAAAGTCTAGGTACCGTAGAGAACAGTGATATTCTATGATAGAATAAGAAAGTTATTCTATGAATTAATTCATGATGTTTTAAAATTTTATAAAGTGCCTATACTTGGGATAATTCATTAAGGGGTTAAAAGTCCTTGCTTACATTACAAAAATAATGTCAGTATTTTTCTATTAATCTTTAATAATGAAGACCTCTTCTCTCACATGTCAAAGTTTGAAGTATAGTAAGGGTAATATCAGCAGTTTCTTTATAAGGAAACATTTGGCATTCATTGACTGAATAGCCAGTACTGCATTTGGTTAAAATTTATAAAATCTTTAACTAAAAGAATTCTGGGGGAAAAATAACCTTTTATTTGACATGGTAGAATAAAACTATATGATATATGAATTGACACAGGGTAGTTACATAGATAATAAAAAAAAATGTCTACTTGAAAATAAATGACAAATACAAAGTTTTTGTGGCTAAAAAAAGTTGATTTAAAAAGATTCTTGCAGATGTGTTAGGATGAGAGACTTACCTTGGAACTAGTGAGCTCTTTAGAAGCCTGATCAATAATATCAACTGCTAGTCTCATGTCCAAGTCTTTAAGTGTTTCTTTAAGGATTCGTTCTATGCTGTTCAAAATGGCAATCCTGTGTGTTACAGGAAGCTGTAGAAAAGAAGATTTATGCCAAATAAACCAAGATGCTCATATTTATTAATATTTTTAATTAATTAATCTTTCAAACCCAGGAAGTGACAATTGAAAATTCAAGCAAGCATTAAACATAGAACATTATGAGGATGAGGCAATGACATGTAGAAATGTATACTTTTTCACTTATGTACTTTTTAAAATGCCATATTTTCTTGTGTTAGATTCTCAGTTTCATTTTTTATTTTTTTTAATAATACTCCAAACATTCAAATTGTCTCTAAGATATTTTGAGCTACGAGGGAGGTGCTTCTGACCAAATGTGTGGGTGATGACCCCAATGCTCAGATGCAAGTAGGTACTAACAAAATACTAAGATCATATGGCATTCTAATTAAAATTAGAATTCAGATTGTTTGGTGATATTTAAAAACAAAATAGAATTTATATGATTTATACTTTTTCCAAAGACTCACACAAAATATAATTAGCAACAACAACTAGGTCATATTTCAATAAATTAACTAATTAAATAATTTGACTAGGTGTTAAACTTGAGTCTTGTTTCATCAAAGGATCAGAAAAAAAAATTTAGGGCAAGACAGACTTCAAAACCAGTTAGCACATTTTAATCTAGAAAAGAGAAAAAAGTAACATTTTTTATTGCTGCATTGCTATAGCATTGTTGTCTGGCTGTGCTGGCCCATTTTGGGAAAAATATGAAACTGCCATTTACTGGAAATAAATGACCATAAAGACTGAGAGCAATTCCTCATGGGCACAACCATTTTGGTTTAAATTGGATACTCAGCAGGTAGAGGTGCAGTGGAGTAATGGATAGCAGCTCAGATGGAGAAATCAGAGAGTAGAGTTTAAATTCCGATCAAGTTCATTGAATTCACTTATGAGCTGATACATTTGGGAAAGGTATGACCTCATCTCTTCCTCCTCAGCTATGGCAAGACAGACTGGGCCCTATAGCCTTGGTTGACAACCAGTCTAGGAGAATTCAAACCACCTGCTACCTTGTAGCTCTTGCCGCTCTAACTTCTGATAGGATGGACGGTAACTTCAACATCCTCAGCATAAAATGGACTAGCAAGCCATTGCATTATTTTGTCTTAAATGTCACCACAAACCATAACAGATCTTGTTTCATGTTACTATATATCTATGCTGGTTTGGAAATAGTGCTAGTTAGATTATAATACAAGCACTAGGGACTGACATTCCATGTTATCTTAAAAACACATATGTGCATGAACAGCATGCATTGTAAATTTTGTAAAGACAAGAACATCTACAGTAGCAGAGGTTTTAATTGAAGGTTTCCCAAGCTATTTATTTGAAACGTAGCGTTCTTTTCAAACCGTTTGTCAAACAAAATGGTGTAATTGATTTGTTTTTATGGCTTACCAAACCTTTGTGGGTTATTTGAAGCTGAAAAACCTTTTCGATTCTAAGAATAAATCTTTGTATTTTTTTTTTATTGCATTAACAATTTTTTGGAGATGATTTTTCCAGATACAAGTCCTACTGTTTAACCCACAAATAAGAGATTGATACCTTGGAAAAGGTATAAATCTATGTAATGAACTTGACTGGAAATTGAACATTTTTCTCCAATTTTTCATTCTGAGTTGCTAACCATTACACCACAAAATGGTGCAAAACAAAGAAAAAATTACTATTAATTTATATGAAAAAAAAAAAAAAAATGAGCATTCCCAGACTGACAAAACAAGCCTATGTGAAGTTTTTAATACAATCAACAGTAATTTGTTATAATAATTACTTCCTTGTTTCACATCATTTTAGATCGTTTGTACTAATGTAGGATTTTAAAAGCAAAATAAAAGGGAAATTTTGAAATGTAGAGTTTACCTGTATGAAGAAGAAAAAAAAAAAAAGGCTTACCTTTGAGTTTTTCTTCAGGTAATAGTAGCAGGAGCTGAGCACCAAATCAGATTTCTTTTTGCCCAGCTCAACCAAAGAATCTCGAATAAGTCCTTCAGCCTGGTCATCTTTATCACAAAGAGAATCTATAAGGGCTAACACTAAATCTGAAAATTTAAAAACAAAATATTAAGTTCTAATATATCTTCTAAAGACCAATAACATTCAAGTTTTAACCTAAACCCCACCCTCAGTCTTTTTTTTTTAGATCAAAACCTTTTTCTGATTAGTATTCATTGAACCCCACTTCATTACTTTCAGTAAGATGATATGTAAATAGTTTGGCTCAAAATTTCAGAGAATTTTACTAAGTATGATGACAAATGTCTGATGAAGGCCAAAGGGTACAACAGCTGAAATATGGCGATTATAGTATGCTGGTCTGAATAGAAAGGCATGTAATATTTTTGTTCAAAAACACTGTCCATTGGAAGATTGAAAACAATGAAGTAACTGAAAAATATATATTACAGGCCATCATCCCAGGACACAGAATATAAAAAAAAAAAAAAAAAAAAAAAAAAACAAAAAAAAAAACAAAAAAAAAAAACAAACAAAAAAAAACAGTTAGGGATCTAGGGATAGTAGTACATTGTTAGTCTCTAGAGGAGAAACCAATCAACTGAAAAGTTCCAACAATTGGCATCAACTTGTCTGGAATTTGGAACAGACAAGAATATTAACAGCAACCAGAATTCAAAACAGATAGGTAATCGTATTTACCTATTATCCTGGAGGATGCTGGGAGTATAATGCTACACATGCCAGTTTGGCTTTGATTTGATTTATTCAAGTATTACATTTTGAGTGTATCCAAATGAGTGCACCCCCCCCATACACACACACAAAATGAGTCAGTAAAGTTCTTTGTGTGATTAAAAAAATATTATCCTTCGTTTGGTCAAATGTTGAGAAATAGGATGAAAATGTGTGCGTACAGACACAAATGAAGATAAAAGGAAAACTTATCTTAGCCAACAAGTTTCATCCTCTGATGGGCTTTATCAAGGCAAATATGAGGATTTTTATTTTGCAACAAGTATTTATAAAGAAAAGATCTTTCAGTGAATCTATGAATATTTATAAATGTCTCTTAAATTTTAGAAATTTTGAAAAACTTTTTTTACTTTTGTAATCTTTTACAGATACACTGTGGCTATATCTTACATTTTTTTTTTTATATCATATATAAATATATATATATATATATATATGAAAATTTCTCTGATTTAACCAGTAGAT
>CAHIKZ030003369.1:1467500-1495000 GCA_903632075.3 Acanthosepion pharaonis | reverse complement strand
AAACCTTGCATGAGCAGGGTCAGGCCACAAAATGGTCTTAAATGGTTATTGGAGAGGGCACCACCACACTAATGTTCACTGCAGTAACTGTTCTCCCTGTTACCTCATTCTGCCTGTTTTTATCTCTTCACTAGCAGAATGGCCTGGCGTTGCCCACACTTGATTCAAAAATCGTACGACTCATACAGCAATTGCTATCACTCGACTTAAAATATTTTTGCCCTTCCTTGCCTTTAAAGGAGTGCCCTTTGCCATGCTGATGTTGCTACATGCCTTACTTCTTGCCTATCTAACACTGCGAATTTTTTCTAAGCTCTCTACTAAACATTAAATCTGTTACAAAAAAAGAACTAAACAAAATGAACAGAAAATGATCAGCTTTGAAAAAGGACTTGTAACTGGAAAAACCGAATGAAAAAAGAATGTTAACAACAAATACTTTTTTACACCCAACCCAGTTCTGTGGAATCAGAGTCAACGTTGAGTTTAAGCAAGTGAATGAGCCAATTGGAGTAAAGTGCCATGCAGATTTAAATTTTTTCCCACTTGTGATGAATGCAGCTATTTTTTTGTATGCTAGCATGCTAGTTAACATTTGTATCAGTCAGCTGTTGGCTCTCACGCTGGCCAATAGAATCTTCCTGCCTATTCGTGGCAGCCAGCTATTGGCTCTCACTCTGGCCAGTACAAAATGGCCACAGACTACATGAAAACTACTGTAGAAGCATGAAAAAATTGATTATTTCCACTATCAATGGGAGTTGGGAAATGCAATGTTGGTCTTGGCCTTCCTGCTGACTTGGAGCATGTGCATGTAAATTTTGGTGCAAATCCGTCGAAAATTGCGGCCATGCATTCATTACACACATCCTGCCTTTTATAGATAGAGATTCACAGCCTGAATTTACATATGTGAAAAGATAATCTTGTGAGAGAGTGTCTGACTTTGGGATTTGTTTTAAATGCGTAACCTACAAAACTGCCATTTCTTTTGTTTTATATGAGAGGCATGTTCAAATCTTACTCACTCTCTCTCACACACACATGGTACATTCTTTCTAAATCTGAAATTCCCATCCTTAAATTTGAAATTCCTTTCCTGGGTGCCAAGTGCCTCCTGTTTGAGAATCACTGGATCCAAATTAAATCTTTACCACTAGATGTCAGTCATATTCCTGAGAACAAAATTTAATAAACTGGATATTTGTATACTCTTAAGTATTTAAAAAAAATTAAAACTTTACTTGTTAAATTACATAACTAAATCATTCATATTTGTGTACTATTATTTTCAGCAAATAAATTTTATTTATTACTATTAATCAAATATCTGTAAGTAAACACTCAGAACTTTTCCTAGTTCAAAAGATTGTCATTGATTTTTTTTTCACTCTTCAACATACAAAAAAGCAAGAGAAAAACAAGTTTTGTACAAGATTAAGGTTTTTAAAATTTTGTGCTTATACATATTTTTTAATTGCTGCAAATTAAAAAACTACTTAGTAATGTAATTTTTTGTTACAGTCAATAGGTGGAAAATATTCTGTAATATGAATTAATAAATTCTCCCGGATAATGAATTACATGTTGAACTATTTATATTTAAGTTCTTAGAAACTGGGTACTGAGCAATCTTTCCTGTTGGGCTGAGGGGCTCACAAAGTAGACATATTGGAATACTCACCTTTGGAATAACTGAGTTTTATATAGTGGTAATGAACTGTTGTAACTGCTAGGTATTTTGGAAGGATATTAGAATAATCCAGAACTTATACTGTCAGCAAACCGCCTGCATATGGATAGAAAATTAATTAAAAATTGAAAGGGGTGTAAGACAAGGACGTGTCTTCTTATTGGACTTATTCAACCTATACAGTGAGATGATTCTGATAGAATTGGTTGTGAACTAGGGCAGGAATTGGCTGGTCAACTTTAATGCCTCAAAAACAAAACTGCTCTATTAATCACCACAGAGATCCTTCCCTGCCCTCCATTAGAATGTCTGACACTCAACTTCTCGAGAGCACCTCTCTGCGGCAGCTCGGTCTCATGTTGACTGCTGACCTGAGATGGAACAAATACATTGAGTCAATTGCTTTGTCCACCGCAAGGAAAGTTGGCTCCCTGTGCCGCGCCAGGAAGTTTTTCTCCCCGGAATCGATCCTTCAGATCTACAAATCAACAATTCGCCTTTGCATGGAGTATTGCTGCCATATATGGTCTGGAGCCCCTTCTGTTTGCCTCAGGGTTCTTGATAAGCTCCAGAGGCGAATATGCAATATAATTGGCCCTGCTCTGGCATCTCGTCTACATACGCACTCTCACAGACGCGTCGTCGCCTCTCTGTCTTTTTTACAAATACTTTCATGGTAATTACTCCAAGGAGCTGCATTCGCTGGTTCCCAGACTTCATGAATTCAAGCGCCCTACGAGGCTGGCATCCTACTCTCACCCTTTCACTGTCGAAACTGTTAAATGTAGCCATCTCTTCTACTCCAATAGCTTCATGTCTCGCACCTCTCGCCTGTGGAACTCCCTTCCCTATTCCAGTTTCCGAGAGTTATAATCTCCAACTATTCAAATGTAATGTCAATCGACATCTCCAATTGCCTTGATCTATCCACTATCCTCCTCCTCATCCTTTCCTCTATCACTCCTATCTGATCTTGCTCCAAATCTTCTGTAACCCCTTGCATCCTAGTGATTTCCCGCCTTGCTTGGGGTGAAAAGCTTAAAAAAAAAAAAAAAAAAAAAAAAATATTAGATGTCCTACCATTGGCAACCACATTCTTAACAACATAAGATATGCAGATGACACAGTGATGATAACAGACAAAGGAAACTACAAGAACTCATATAGAAGGTAATGAAGGAAAGCGATAAAAACAGATTAAACCTTAATTGCAAGAAGATAGAATGCATGATTGTTTTTTTTGTTTTTTTTTTGCTAAAAACAAACAAACAAACAGCCCAACATGCAAATTAAAAATTGGACACATGGCACAGTGGATAAAGGCATTGGTTAGATCCAGTGACAAGACCCAAAGAGTGCGAGTTCAATACTCGGTTAAGGCAGTGGAGAACTTGGAGAGGAGAATCAACAGGAGCTAACTGTGAACTGACATCCATTAATTATGGCATGTGGAACTAGAACAGTCTACCCCAGTGAGCGAAATAAAGGGTTCAGTTCGACATTCCAACCACCTGAAGATGGCTGGAGCATACAATGGCCGAAACGTAATAAATATGGCAACAAAGATGAGAACAATAGTCCGAATAATGTAAATAGTGTTCAGCCTTGTTTGATCAGCAAAAATCCTTCAGAGCTGAGTCGGTTAAGGCACATTGTATCTGGGGGTCACAGGTTCAAATCCTACCCGAGAGCACACATTTTTTGTATGAGATTTAAAATTTTCAGGCTGGTAGATGAAAATAAATAAATATACTGCTTAATAAATGTACCGAGTGTCTACTCAAATATGAGTAGACATTAAAAGTAACATTTAAAGTGACAAAATATATGTGTGTGTGTGTGTGTGTGTATAATAGGTCAGTTAATGAAATTCAATGAATAAAATGACAACAAAATACTAAAAATATTGTCAATAAGATTGATGATATTTATTATATATTAGTAGGCATCTTCATTAAACCAAAGCATGAAGAGAAAGATTTTAAACTCTGAATTTTCAGATATGCCAGTGTGCTTTTTCAATGAGACAAAAAATAAACAATGAAGCAGGACTCATTCTTCTGGGGAATTTTGATGTTTTTTTTTCCTTCATGTGTTGTATTGCTGTAAAAAATTTGATTTTGGCCTAGAAGTTTATTTTATATATATATATATATATATATATATATATATATATATATATATAGATAATTAGATAGATAAGAAAGTAAAAGCTTTTTAGATGTTAGTTATAAATGTGTTTCATTGTTGACATTCATGCAAAAATGTTTTACAGCTACAAATAATCAGTATAAAAAGAGTCTCCAGTCATCTTTACTTCAATAATAATTCATACAATCTTATTTATAGTATTTTATTGTCCTTGTTACTATTAGTTCTACTTGGATAAGCCTGAAATTTATTTCTTTATTGAAATTCCTTGCCTTGACCATTTTAAAGCACATTTTTTTCAAACAATGCAGAAACTATTTTAATTTCAAAATCCACTTAATGTGGTATTAATCCATCAACAATATTTGGCTTCAATTTTACTCTATTGTACTATATATATATATATATATATATATATATTATAATAATCAATCTGTATTATGAAAAGAGAACTAATTCTCTGACCATAATGCACACTGACTGCTTGTGACTGTGTGCACATTTGTAATGTATGAGTGCTGTGTGTGAGTGATTTTTCACGTGTTGGTACCATTTAACAAACACAGAAGCACCCCCTACACACACACAAAATTTGACTAAATCATACTTATTATAAAACCCAGGTTGTGTGTGTGTGTCTGTATGTTTATATATTGGATCAGATTTCCTACATTTTTCAACCGATTTTTTTTGGGCACGTAGTGTTTCTTATTGTCTTGCACACTTTTTTCTTTATTTTTACATTCAGAATGCTTTAAAAATTCCATTTACAAGACAATTGTTTATAATAAAATTCTATTCAATCGGTAGACTCATAACAATTGAAAAAAAAAAAAAAAACTAATTAAGACATGCATGTCCGTCAACCTTAAACAATAATCTTTGTCAATTTTATTTTTCAGTCTTTATGATGGTCGATACTTGATCTATCTCTTACTGTTACATCCCCGGGCAATGCCGAGCTCCACTGCTAGTTTGAAATAAGACATTGGAGTACAGATTACACTGTCTGGACAAACCCTAATCTGAGGGAGCAGTAAAATCAAAATTGGAGACAAAGAAAATGTAAAATGTTAATTTTTTTTTAAATTTTACTGAACTTTTTGGAAATTATTTGATAATAAACAGAATCCTTTTTAAAAACGGTATTTTAAAATTTTGTAGGAATATTTTTTGGTTTGTCATTGAACTAAAATATACATACAAACATACATACACATACAGGTTGAATGAAATTGAAATGAATATCTGTGTTTATGAAAACTAATTGCCCTGTCTGGCAATAGACCCTGGGTGCAGGAAAAAAAACCATAAGCTGGTCTTTTCATTGGATTTTTATGAATTCCATTTGTATTTAAACTGAATATATTTTCTAATAAGTGTAGTATTTTAAATGGACAAACAATTTAGATTCAAAATTTGATCATCTTGCAGTCAGTGAAGCAACAGGCACTAGTAATAAAAAATAAATAAATAAATAAAACCAGCTATTCACTAAGAATAGCAATGCAAGATGTCGATAAAAGTTTTAATTTTTTTATTAACACCATCTTATAAATGTCACTACAAAACAATTTTCCAGTAAATAAATGTATTCGCTTCACTTATTTTGAAAAAAAAAAAAAAAAACACTAGTTCAGCATGAAAATGAATGCAATTATATTGCAACAACAATAAGTAAATAATTATCTGACATTTACTAAGCTTAGCTTAGTATGACAAGCCAAATTTGGTGTGAGGATGAAGGTTGGAAACCTGATCTGATAGTCATCAATAATCAAGTCAGCTATTGTAAATGATATTGTGTCTATAACAAATTTAATTGGGAGGGGCTCTAAATATTAAATTTAGCTTATTTATCTCGATTGCTTTCTATAAAAAAAAAAAAAAAAAGTTATGATTAGGAAAATAAAACTATTGATATGATTTGAATTATGAATATGTTTTTAAGCTAGTGCCAATGAAAACATTCACAAGATGTTTCTGTATCAAATTTTTTTTTTTTAATAAATCTCTTCAGGAAATTAGCTCCAACATATTTCTGACAAATTTCTATAAAAAAAAATATATATATATAAAAAAAAAAAAAGACTTATTTGATTTCCCAAGTAAATTACTGTTCAGTAATCTTAAAATCAAATATCTAAGCAAGAAACATTGAGCATTGTTATAAACACACATATGGAAGCATGAGAGGACAAACAAAAGCAGAGAAGCATAAAGAAAAGACAAAAATTGTTAAGATAAAATTCTTTGTATTATCAAATACAGAGGATCAAGGTGTAATGTTTCATTGTAGACAAGGGAAGTGACTTGGAGGGAGGGGAGAGTCAATAGGGCCTGGATTTGATGTACATGTCAGGTTGGTTGACCAAGGTCAGTGGTGGTGATGTTGACAGCTTGCCTGTTTGCTGCAACTGCTTACAGTATTGTGAGTAGTGTTCTTAAAACCAAATGGGGTGGATCAGGACTCATCATTTATTTCTATTATTATTTTGCTTTAGCGGCAATGTTTGTGACTGGTTACTTTTATATTGTATTTTTTTTTTTAGAGAATTTGTTTTGTGAGCTGTATGTGATGCTCAGGACCACTGCACAGAAGGTGACTTATTTATTTTGGGTTTTGCTTTCCTAACATTCACATCTGGCCAACAAGTTTTAATGTAGAGTGAGTCAGAAATAAATCTAGTTTGAAGCAGCATGTAACAGCTTTAATTGTTCTTCATTCACATTTTTAATTGATTGATTGATTGATTGATTGGTTGGTTGGTTCATGGCTTATCAAACTTTTGCAGGTTACTTAAAGCCAGAAAAATATTCATAAATTGTAAGAATGTTGTTCAGGAGATAATAATGGTTTAGTGATACAAGTCCTACTAATTAACCTATAGATGGAGGGAGAAAAAGGTGGAGTCATACTTTTTCCAAGGGTATTTTGCATGTAAGTGAATATAACAAACCCAATGGGAAATGGAACCTGGCTCTCCAATTAACAATTCTGAGCCATTATCCATTACACCAGCCATACCTCCAAGCTTACAGCACCTGATATTCCCAAGCAGTCACCCATCTAGGTAGTGACCTGGCCCAACATTGCTTAATTTTAGCAATTGTACAAGAACCAATGTTTCAACATGATGTGGCTGTAAGCCTCATTTTTTAGCTTAGTAGATCAGCAAACTAAAAAGATTTGTTCATACTGAATACAAGCAATGTCTATCTAAAAAAAGAATTAAAATTGAGATTCGAAAATTTAATTTAGATATTCAGTATTTCAACTAGTTTTATTAAAATCAGTCAAACTGTTTTTGAGTTATTTAACTGCATCAATAAAAGTGGGTTGATTGCATTATTCTGGTCTTACCTTACTAGATTTGAAAGGGGAAAAAAAAAATTTTAAATTACTATTTCATCATAGGTATATCTGACAATACAAAATGTAAATGGTACTTGATGCTTCTTTTTTGAGCCCAAAGCTAAATAAAAAAATATTGAAAGAACACATCTATTGAATTTGATTCAGCATGTAGGCAATCATGAATCGCTCCACAGATTTATCTGTGAATTACCATACATTCTTGGGAAAGATAGTTGAGTGGTTGCCTGTTACTTTCTCCTTGGTTTTCAATTCAGAGTTTTACTTCTGCTAGACTGGTTGCCAGCCAAAGCTAGAGAGCCCAGTCCCTCCTACTATTTAACCCATAGCTTGAAGGAGAAGAGACAGATTCATGCCTTTCTCAAGGGCATTTGTACAAAAATGAACTGAGCAGACTAACCTGGAATTTGAACCCTGCTCTCCAATTTTGCTTACCAGATTGGTATCCGTTACAACACACATCCTTTAATTTGATTAGAAAGTATTATTTGGATCATTTTTATTTTATCTGCTGAAACTTTATATTTAGGTTTAAACTGTCTGCCTTGTTAACAAAGGTAAAAAATTACATCATTGTAACAATGGTCCATTCTAACATTCTCTAATTGTAAGCCAATTTCTTTTTATCTTGTCCTTATGAATGATGAACCAAGGTGATTAGTATTATCAGATAGAGGGTATAAATCTCAAAGTTTAAAAACCATTACTGATAAATTTCTTTTTTCTTTTTAATCATTTCATCCCAAGCAAGGCAATAATGCCACTAAGACACAAGGGGTTACTAGGAGTGAAAGCATATTAGAAGACTTTAGGAGAAAGATTTGGAAACCCAAGTCTAAACAGGAAACAAGGGATAAACCTCTATTCCTGTTCAAAAGAGATGGGGGAAGGAATCAGAACCAGGTGATCTGAAACTCTTCAAATAGTAACATTCTAGTATATCAGATTTTACAAATATTAAAGGTTATTTTTGATATGGTTTAAAACTTTCATTCCCTATTTAACTATCTGGTAAAAAAAAATTTAAAGGCAAAAGATCCTGCAGACTTTCTTCTTGCAAATTTCTCTTTATTTTTTAATAGAAGCAACTTTAAATTACAAGATCACTTCTCTTTGTATCCAAATTTCTTTTTTTATTATTATTGTCAATGCGCACCATGGATTTGATTGATTTATCAACCCTTTCCAGGTTATTTAAAGCCAGAAATACTTTTAGATTGTAAGAAATTTTGGGGTGCAGAGATAATAATGGTTTAGTGATACAAGTCTTACTAATTAAACCATAGCTTAACAGGCAGATTCATACCTTTCTCAAGGATGTTTGCATACAAGTGAATATAATGAACCCAATGGGAATTGGAACTCAGGTCCCAGTTTAACAATTTCAAGCCATTATTCCACCTCCACATCCAACCATACATCACCTAGTATTTGTAATTGGCCACACATCTAGCTACTGACCAGGCTTGATGTTGCTCAGTGTTTCAATGTGACAAGGCTATAAGCCATTCTATGGATTTGACAAAGACCTTAAAATCTCCACTCTAAACTATACTTTTTACATTTCAGATGGTCATGAATAATTGCTTGTATTCAGATTCTAGGCTATTTTCAGATCAATTGTAATTAACCTATATCAATCTGTATGTGACTTCATTTGCTGTACAAAAAGTTAACTCTGCCACTGGTGACTGATCCCTGATGAATAGTGTGTTTGAATTTCATAGTTGTGTTGTCATATCCTGCTATGGCAGCAGAAAATAACTTTAAGTGAAATTAACAATAAGGATACTGCAATTGAAACAGGATGCAGTGGAAAGTAAATCTTTTAAAGAAATCAAATTATAAAATAACCCAATAGTTGAATGTGTATAATTTTTAAAATGTTTAACTAAATCTCTTGTTTACCTTTGTACTAACTCTACAATAGAGAATTCAACAGTTGAAAAATTCTACATTGGTAGTACTAAAAATTCTTTCAAGACTAGGTGGCATCAACATACCTTTTCCTTCACCAATAGTACTTACAGAAATAATGCATTACTTTCAAAATATTTTTGGAGTTTAAAAAAATGATAAGACTTCTAAAGTGAAATGGAAAATTTTAAAAATGGCAACGACATGTAGATCTTTATATGAACACCGTTTTCTGTGCTTACATGAAAAACTGGAAATTATCAGATTCAATAAAAATTTCTTATTAAATCAAAGGAATGAATTAACAGTAAATTGTAAATACAGTTTACCTTTTACCTTTCAATTTAGTTAAGCTTTGGAATTTGATTATGCTTTTTCTTATAGTTTAGTTGTACTGTGTTGCACCATATATGGCTTATCTTTCTATTTGTAAGATTAATTTGGATTTAATATGATTTTGTATTAATCTCCTGGTAGTATTAGTAACATCTTGTATAGATGTATTGGTATTTGATTGGTATTTTTGACATTTTACATGAATCGGTTATTGTTATTAACATCTTATGTGAAGAATCTTCACTGAACAGTTGCATATTGATTTACCAAATAATTCTATACATTTAAATTATTTACTAATTTCTTAAAGAAGCTATTTATTTATCAATAATAAAAAATTTTATGTAGGAAACTCACAAAACATAACTTTTTTTAGCATTTTGTTAAATTACCTCTCCACTCCATTTTTATTTCTTAGGAAATGGCACTGTCTAGATTGTATAATTTATGTATCCATTTACATCCACTCTAGTTTATATCTGGATTCTGTTACCTGCCAATCTACAGGTCATGAGTCATTTATAAAAAATAATTTTTAAATTTATGCTTCTTTGATTAGTTTAAATTTAGCATAGGTGATATATGATTGGTTGATCAGAGTAAAGCCCACAAACCTTATAGCTGCCCTTTTTCTTTTTTTCATAAAAAGAGGTTGTATTTTGTTTTAAATCTAAATAAATCATTCACTTGCCAGTACATTTGCCTGATGAGATGCATTGATACACATCAAAACAACTGCAATTGTGTAGTGATTTTGGCATGTTTTCGGTGTAATATCCTAAAATAAATCATTTTTAAAATAGTTATTTATTAAGTTTTATTTAATCTGATGCAGGATGGATCAAATTTACAACATTGGCAAATTTGTTTGCGAGATGAGTTTTATAATTATTAATTTACAGAAAGCTACTTTAAAGAACTAATATAATGGATTTTGAACAAATTATTAAAATATTTCACCATTAGACAATAAATGCTTTCATAAACTGGACAAAAAAAAATTCAAGATATTGTTCAGTGTTTATTGAAATTAGAGCAATTAACAAAGAATTTCCTTTATTGTGGAGCAGCATTAATGAAATGAATATAACATGGGTTTAGTTTGCACTATTAAAAGTTACTAGTTTGTTTAATTAAATTATTATGACACATGACAAAGAGTTGACAATAACATTAGTCAACAACTTGTGCTTAATTTGGATTGTCAAAGATCCTTTCCCCACTTTTTTTTCTATTGTAGAACTAAAAGGAAAAAAGTATGACAAACAATTTAAATTGCACTGACATTGACTAAAATGGTAATATTTTTTTAAAATATTATTTACTCATATTTATTTTTAGAAAAAAAAAAAATTAGACAAATTCGGCAATAAACTTAGAATGTTTTTAGATGAAACATTGGTGGGTAACTGAATGACAAAAAAAAAAAATGATTTAATGTGATTTTTCCTTCAAAAGGAACTTCAGATGGAAATAATAGTGAAGTTCTTTTGAAGGACAAAATGCAGTAGATAAAATTTTTCCGTATTTTGTCATTCAACTACCCACCATTCATCTGGGAGATATGTAGTTTATTTATCATATTTCTCTCAGATGAGACATTGTAACAATTATACATAGATCAACTTGTTTGCTATTTTTTTTTTTTTTTTTAAATCACATATTCCATCTATTGCACCCTCAGCTGACTATTGTACTTGTAATGCTGAATTCAAATACATCTGATGTAGACAGGAACGTCCCCCATCATACAAGAGGGTGGTGAAAAATTCTTGGTCAGATACACTCAAAGTATTTTTGTTTTTATTTTTAAAAAACAGCACTTGATACACAAATAGAGCCTAGATTATAATTATTTTTTTTAAAATGATTCCATTGCTACACAGGAATTACCATGTTTCAAAATGAGAAGCTAAAAACTTCCAATTCAATTATAGAAATTAAATTAAAGTACCTAGTTCTGTTTCATTTTCAAGTGAATTTTGGAATCATATATATATATGTATTTAAATAAAAAGAAAGAACAGTAAGATATATAATCCAGTGTTCTTATAGATATTTTTATTTTTACAAAATAGTGCTCAATGTAAATTTACAGAGCATTAATATTATATGGTTATTAGAAACTCAACAAACTTCAAAATAGATAGAATTAGAAAGTTATTATATAAAGAATTTAAAAGCATGGGCTTAAAAATTACGGTTAGTACTAAATTAAAAAAAGTGGACTTCCTAGATATAACATTAGATCTAAATAAAAATACATGCACACCTTATAAAAAACCCAACACCAATCCTTTATATATTCACCCTAAATCAAATCACCCCCCCATCTATAATTAAACATATACTGTTATCTATCAGTAAACAAATTAGTACAAATTCAGCAAATGACAAGATTTTCGATGAGCACATCAATTCCTATAATAAGGCTCTAAAAGAGAGTGGCTACAAAAACCCAAAAATAACTTATATAAAAAATGAAAATGGAAAGCATAGAAAAAACAGATGTAGAAAAATTATTGGATATACTCCCCCATACAACCAAATGGTAAAGAACAAATTAGGACATAAATTCCTCGCATTAATAGTCAAGCATTTTCCTAGTGAAAGTAAACTAAGTACTATTTTCAATAAAAACACACTAAAATTGAGTTATAGCTATACAGAAAACTTAGAAAAAACCATTAAGAACCATAATGTTAATATCTTAAATAAAACACTTATACCAAAACCAAAAAAATTTAGACAATGTAAAAAAGATAAAAACTGATGGAAATAAACAAAAACTATGTAACTGTAGAAACCCTCATAATTGCCCTCTACAAAATAAATGTTGCACTGAATCATTAGTATACCAATGCAATATCTCTTCGATTGAAAGTCCTGAAAATATAAAAATATATATAGGTTGCACTAGCCATGAATTCAAAAAAAGATTCAACCAATATCAAACTTCATTTAGAATAAATAAATATAAAAATCAGACATCTCTCTCAAAATACTTCTGACATCTAAAAGAATCAAATAAAACACCTACAGTAAAATGGAAATTAATAAGAAAAGCTAGAATATGTAAGTCATTAAACGACCCATGTCCTTTGTGCATACATGATAAATTATATATTACTAAATTTATAAAAAATAAAAATTTACTAAATCAGAGAAATGAAATAGCTATTATATGCCATCATTGTCAAAAATTTTCCTTAAATAATATTTAAAAATTTAAAAAAAAAAAAAGGGGTCAATCAGGTAGTATACATACTTATATTTAACATGAAAAAAATAATTTTATATACTGTAAGTAATTATATTACATTTACTTGTTTTTTCTTTATAAAAAAAAAAAAAAAAAAAAATCTATTGGAATAACAGTGAAAATATTTTAAAGTTGTACTTAAAATTGTAGTTAAAATGAATTCTAACCTAAGCATCTTTTAAAAATTGCAGTTAAATAAAATGTATGCTAACCGAAACACCTCTAACAAAAAGTACTACCGGCACTTAAATGAATCCAATAAAACACCTACTGAAAAATGAAATTATAACGAAAAGCTAGATGATGTAGGCCTGTGAATGATCCATGTCCTTTGTACATACATATGAAACTTTATTACTTAATTTATATATATTTAAAATAAATAAATTAATTAATTAATAAATAAAGTTTACTAAATCTGAAAAATGAATTAGCTATTTTTCCAGTAAGTGCCATAAATATTACTTAAATAATATTTAAATATAAAAGTTTAAAAATCGTAATATACATATACTTTGATATGGAAAAATAATTTTACTTACTATAAGTAATTTCAAATACATTTCCTTCTGTTATAAAGTAAATATAGTCTATTAAAAATAACAATGAAAATATTTTTTAAAGTTGTAATTAAAATTGTAGTTAAATAAAATGAATTCTAACCTAAACTTCTTTTACTTAGTACTACACGCACTTAAAAAAATCCAATAAAACACCTATAGTAAAATAAAATTAATATGAAATGCCAGAAGATGTAAGCTTATGAATGACCCATGTCCTTTGTAATTTACATGAAAAACAATATATTACTAGGTTTATATATAAAAAAAAAAAAAAAACTAAATCAGTAAATTAAGTAACTATTTTTGACGTCATTGTCATAAATTTTACTTTAAAAAAAAAAAAAAAAAAAAAAATGTACCCTAATATACATATTATACTTGTAAAAATAATCCTACATAATATAAAGGATTCTAATACATTTAACTGTTCATAAAAAAAATATATTATAATAAAAATTAAAAATGAGAATATTTCAAATCGTAGTTAAATAAAAACTAAAAAGTATTCTAATCTGAACACCCCCGAAAATCTTTAAATTTACAAATAGGAAAAAAATGTTGTAAGAATTTTTTTGCCGTTAACAATAAATTTTAAAAAAATCCAGACGACATGCATTCAACGGATGTCCGTTCTCATTGAAAAATACATCCCTACCCCTTGCCAAAATGTAGCTAATAACCGATACAATGATACAGGCATAAGGAAAACCCAGACAACCCTTGTCCAATTGAAGTAGATTTATCTGTAACCATGGAAACGTGATCTTAGCTGTGTTATTAAAACCCAGTAATTTTAAAAGTTACTCCAAAATTCGCTTGAGGATGAAATGGAACTAATGTTTTTAATTTAATTGCAAAATTAAATTCGTGGCTTTTAGCTTCCATTTTTGAGACATGTTTACAACTGTGTAGCAGAAAAAACAACATATTTTAAATCAATTAATTTATAATATATATATATATATATATATATATATATATAGTGTGTGTATTTAGATAGCAATTTTTAATTCATACAAGTTTTGTTAAAAAATTAGTTTTTTGTTAAGGAGTTATTAAAAAACTCCTGTCTATATTTTGGACCATGGCTTCTGGTACATATTTGAATATAAATTTGCCAATATCTGAGTACTTTTGTGATATCCATTTTAGTTGCTGCTGTTGAAAGTCCTCAAGTGATGTGGCCTCTATGATTTGTTATAGTTCTTTATGATTCTGTAGTGCCAGTCCACAAGGTTCAAAGAAGGATGGACTTCACCAAGATGCACAGGCTTCACTCAAAGCCATTTTAACCATTGATCCAAGAAAGCAGTTGTAAATAGCTGACAGTTTAGATATTTCTAAACAGGTATGGTACCATGCATGGCATCCATATGAAAGTTTCAATCTGACAAGGCTATCGAAGAACAGGACTCCAGTTTTCAGGTTAATGTTTTGGCTTTTGTAGTAAAGTGGAACTCTTCCAGCTTCTTAGTCAACTTTGATCTTCAAAAATTTATATATATATATATATATATATCAATCATTATTTTCTGTCTTAATTCCCATTCTTCTATTGTTCTCTTTCCTTAATAATGTTTTCTTTTTTCATATTCTCAGACACTCAGTAACCCCTTGCAACTTTGTGGCTTTACTGCCTTGCTTGGTTATTTTATGTTTAATATCCTTTTCTCCTATACTAAATTTGTTATAACTGATCCTTACACTGAGGTATCTGAAATGTTTAGCATTTATTAATTCTACATCTTGAATTTTTATGATGGATTTTGGAGTACATGCTATTACTGCTTTCATTCCAATTCCAGTTGTGCTTATTAATAAGAAAAATGTTCTCCAAGACAATGCAAGGCCACAGACAGCAAGAATAACAAAAACTCAGTTGGTCTGTTCTACTACACACACTACATATACCTAACCTTATACCAACTGATTCAGACCTTTTTGGAACATTGCAAAATGTTTTGATGCGAAAAAACTCTAATAAAAAAACAGATTAAAGTGTTTACCAAAATATTTTCATATCAACACTTGTAGAATTTTAGTCAAAAGTATTGAAGAGCTGCTGCTAAGTGGTAACATTGCAAATAACAGTAAATTGAACAAAATGTAATTATTCTTGTTTTTATTAAAAAAATAAAGTTGATAAACAAAAACTGAAACTATATATATATATCACAGGTATTGAAACCATTCTAGCAAAGATACAACTTAGGTGGGCTGGTCATATTATGATAATGGATGAGCATAGGCTTCCAAAAAAGGTGTTGTATGGACAACTACCAAACTCCAAGCGTTCATTTGGACATTCACTTTTATGCTACAAAGACAAATTGAAAGACAACGTGAAGCATTTCAACTTTGATCTGAAAAGCTGGGAAGTCTAAGCATCAAACCAAAAGGAGTGGTATAAGACATGTTTCATTAAGTTAAAGGGTTTTGAACACAGTAAACTGAAGCACCGTGATCAGCTTCATCAAGCTTTGAAGCAGAGATGCCATCAAAATCCTGCTTTAACAAATTTCATCTTTCAGTGTTGCTTTGTCACCCACAGCAAGACTGGACTAATATCACACTTAAGAAAGCACAAATGAAATATGTCTTTCCCTTACCTGATATATATATATATATATATATATATATATATATATATATATATATATATATATATATATATATATATATATATATTATATATACACACATACATACACACACACACATACATACATACACACACTAGATTAAAAGTTGCACTCCATGCAGACTTTTGAGGTAGCTCCTGCAGCTGAACGCTAAAGGGGCCTCTGGTCCAGCTTAGAAAACAGCAATGATAATTTTGAAGAAATAACTTTGAATTCCTCAATTCACTCCATGAAAATTCAAAACCTCACTTTAACTCTGATCCAGGCTATAAGTCCAATTTTGACCAAAAAGATCAATTTGGGCTGAAAATGGAGTTCTTAAAATCCCAAAATCTGCAGAAATTCCATTGAATTGAGTTCTTCAAATTACAAATTGTGTATAATTTCAAAATGTCACAAAACCTTTCACTTTAACTCAGATTTCTTGGCATTTTGAAGAAATAAAATCGATTTCCTAAATTCAAAGTTTTGGAAACATTTTAAACTGAAGTTAAAACAAAAATTTTTAAATTCAAAGTTTTTGTGTTACTTTAAACTCAATATAAATTAAAAACTTAAAAATCACTAATTTTTTTTCCAGTTATTTTAAAATTTGAATTTTTAACTGTTCCTCCCCATCTGGACACAAATCCCAATGCTGGATATTCAAGTACCAGACGAAGGGCAGATTTTTAATCCCCAGATTATCCTGATTTCAAAAAGATATGTCTATGTAGAGCAAGTCTGGCTCTAGTTAGTGGGGGTTTCATACACCTGGATGGACAGACAGAATTTTCCTATTTATTTAGAAGATTATAAAAGATTATAGATATTTTAGGTCTGTCTATTGCCCTCTCCAAGTTACAAATGATCATTCACAAAGATGACAGTTGTTGATATACAAAATTTCCAAAACTTTTATAATGGCCATGTCTAAGCTTTTGACTCTCTCCTGAATCATCCCCAGGGGTGGGTAATGAATGTATTATGTCAAAAATGGTAAGTCATAAGTAGTGCATTTAGTACAATGTTATATTTAACTTTAACTAGACCATCCATAAGCCTGTTTGGTTCCATTTAAAAGCAGTTCATAATACAAAATGATACAGTAACAATATTATCACTTACAATTATTTTAATTTGTATTTGCAATACAAGTTATTACAATTATTATTATTATACACATTATACAATATTACTTAGATGAAACACAATAAAAGTTTGTTTTCTTTAGAATGGGATTACAAATTGATATCGCACTAAAAACCATTCCATTCAAGTAATAGTAGCCCCGGGGTGACAATTTATACCAATTTTAGTATTTACCATATAATTTTCAATGATAGTCATTCCAACAAAAAAAAAAAGAAAAGAATAAAAAAAAAGAAAAAAAGAAAGAAAGAAAGAAAGAAATAATTTATAAATGCCTCCTTTTGGTACACTTAATTTAATTTTTCTAGGTAATTTTTTCAAAATTATATTTTTTATTATACATTCTAGTTTCTTCCTCACACTAATTTCAAAATATGTAATGGTGGTAAACCAGCATGCATTTACTTATTTATTTACCATCAAGTCATGTGACAATTTTCCTGCCATGCCAATTATGTTTTACAATGACACACCCACGTAGCCTCTTCACCTATGAGGTAGTTGCCAAAAAAGAGATATTTGTATATAAAAAATTTCTAATGTAGTGCAGTGAATTGTATAAATATATATTGTATTATACATATTTAATAACACTGTTATAATGTTTGATGAAGGTTTATTATTTTTCACACATAATTGGAACAGAGCACTTTGACATGGTATAATGGTTAGCAAACTTTTCTCGCTTACTACTGAATAGCGAGTTCAATCCTTATGGGGTGCCCCATACTTTCAGCCTTGTGCCACATCTAAGCTATGCTTAGAAAAATTGCCATAATAAATGGAATATAATATCTAAGTGCTTGTTTATATACATGGATTGATATAAGAATATGTATTGACAACAAATACCGTATTTCCTATAAAAAATACTGTCAAAATAGAAAAACGGCCCTAGCTCAAGAACCACTTGTCTTTTAATGAAATATGGCACTCAGACAAAGTTCAAGGTACAATATACTCCAAAATTGGTTTGGGTATTATGTATAATTTAGACTGTAACTCAAGTACAAACATACATACAAGATTAGAGTATTAGTATTATATACAGTGAGGGGAAACAAATATTTATACACATACAAATTTTTAATTTATTGTATTTCCCTCTAATGAATAATCATACTTTTCATATAATTAACTGTACACAGATGCATGATAACTAAATATGCATAGAAAACAGAAAAGATTTTGATTTAACAAAAATAAATCCCATTTATCCATTTTAATGGGTGAAAAAAGTAATTGTACAATACAAGAACGAATACATAATCTTCATTTAATACTTTGTAGAATAGCCATTATTCACTTCTGCAGCAACCAACCTCTTCTTGTAGTTCTCAATAATTTGCAGATTTTAGTTGGTATTTTATTCCATTCTTTTTCGCATATGGCCTTCAGATCCAAGATATTTGTTGGAGCTCTCGGCTGGATTTGAATTTTCAAATAATGCCACAGATTCTTTATTGGGTTTAAATCTGGGGACCGACTTGGTCATTTCAGGATATTTATATTATTTTCAGCAAGCCATTTCTTTGTATATTTTGCAGTGTGCTTGGGATCATTATCTTGTTGGAAGATCCAATCAGGGGAAAGCTCAAGATTTTCAACCAAAATCATTTAAATTTGCTTCCAAAATATTTTGATATGCTGTGCTACCATCTATTACTAATATGTTGCCAGTACCTTTTGCAGAAAATCATGATGCTGCCACTACCAAACTTCCCTACTGGAACTATGTTCTTTTGTTTGAAGGTATTGCCATCTTTCCCCCATACATGATTTATAGAATTATGTCTAAACAATTCAATTTTGGTTTCATCTGTCCATAATACTCCCAATACAATTTTTCCTTATGATTATATTCACAAACAAATTTCAATCTGTCATCTGTGTCTTTTCAATAGCAGTGGAATTTTCTTCGAGAGGAGCGTCACTTTAGATTATTCCTATGAATTGCTTATTGTCCATATAGTGACACAGATTCCTGATGAAAGAAAATCATACTGCAACCCTTGACAAGTAACCATTAGATTTTGTTTAATTTGACACATTAATTTCCTCAAAGATCTTGAAGAAATCTTCAGTGGAGCACCTGTTCTTCATTGGTTTTCAACAGAACTGAGTTTTTCATACCTTGCAATGAATGAAATAATGGTAGTAAATGGAATATTCAAGTTGTCTGAGATTTTCCTGTAACTTACCTGTTTTCCAGAGCTTAACAATTAGTTCTTTTTGTGGATTTGTCAATTCTTTACCTCTTGTCATGATAACCTTCTTGCACAAATATCAATTACAGAATGTTCTGTTTGTATTTTTTAGGCTAAAAATAACTACTGATAACATTGGAAAATTCTAGAATATTCCACTTGAATAATCTATGGTATTAAAGCAATTTAAAAGTTTTAAAATCTGAAATTTGCATTATACGAATACTTTTCTCACCCATTAAAATGTTTCTATTAAATCAAATTTTTTCTATACATATTTAATTATTACGCATCTGTGTACAGTTAATTATATGAAAAGCATGTTTATTCATTAGTTTGAAATGCAATAAATCAAAAATTTGTATGTGTATGAATATTTGTTTCACCGCCCTGTAGATAGAATAAATCCAAAATGAATGAAGTCCAATCAGCCATGTGTCACAACAATGAGCATAGAATGCATGATGACACATTTTTTTTTGTATGCATGGGTTTTGTCTAATGAATAATTTTTAGTCTATTTTTGCTATTGGATTTATGTATTATTTTGGTGTTGTTGACATATTCATTAGAAAAATTTAGGATTTTTTATACATCAACAACTGCTATCTTTGTGAAGGATCATTCCCAATTTAGAGAGGAAGTTGGATAAATCTGATAGACACAAAATGTCTATACTCTTTAATAAGATGTTTAGAGGAACAATTCATACTTAATTATACACACACATAAGTGGACACTAAGGTCAACATTTAGTCGTAAAAGTGTTTCATGCTTGAACACAATTTTCAGGCCAAAGATGGTTTGAAGATTGCATTTAAACATGAAACAATGTGACTACTTTATATTTGCACATGCTCTATCCTAGATATTGAGCACTTTTACCCATAAATATAGCATAACTATATTTTAAGTGTATATAATATATATATATATATATATATATATATATATATATATGTGTGTGTGTGTGTGTACACAAACAAACAACAATTTCAATTTATCCTTTTTTAGAGATTATAACTGAAACTTCGATGCAATAAAATTTAGTGATTAGTATTTAGTGTTTTATGTGTCTGTTACTGATGTAACCTGTATTGAGAATAATTTAGAGAGAGAGAGAGAGAGAGGGAGGGAGAAAGAGGGGAGACTATATGTGGGTGTGAAGAAAAGTATCCAAGAATTACTGTAGAGGTTAGAGACAGAAAAGGATAAAAAAATTATCTATTTTACTGCTGCAATATAGATTGAGCAATCATGCTGTCATTTTATCATAATAATAATAATAATAATAATAATAATAAATAATATTTTTTAAAAATTGAAAAAATAAATAATAATAAAAATTAATAAAAATTACCTATAATGTAAGCATATCCATGGCATCAACCTAAATGATTAAATACATCTATAAACACATATGTATACAGGCACATACAATTACAAACCTAAACATATTTTTTCAGTTTTTGATGCAAAATAAATATCTATTTTTAAGACAATTTATACCTATTTTTATGGCAACATTTAAATATGATTTCATTCATCTGGTTCAATAAAAATGATGATGTTTAAATGAATAACAGATTCCATTTCTGTGAATTTTATTACTGGATGTGTTTAAAAGGTTTATCTATAAACTCTTCCCCTACTCTAATATACAAACTTCTTTTATCTTCCCCCACTTCTCTCTCTTCAATAGTATAAATCCCACCTCTCAAATTTTTTAAGTTAAAATTGCAAGTTATTTTTTTTCTTTTTCTTTTGATTGTTTATTTTTTTTAGATGTCTGGTTTATTATCAAATTGTCTGTCTGAATTTATATCATTTAATTTTAATAAAATGTAGCCAGTCTGATGAGGCAGGTATATATATATATATATATATATATATATATATATATATTAGGTATAATAATAAAAACATATGTATACATACATATACATACATATATATTTTTTTTTTTTTTGCAGGTGTTATAAAAACACTGATGTCATAGAACAGAGCTATTAAGTATGTATTGGTGAATATACCTAATATCAATAACACAACTTGGAGTTTCATGCAAACATGCAAATCTTCAGGTGCAAAATACTCATCGACTGTTAAAACATGAAATTCGCATAAAGAACCGTCGTTATATTATTAAAGTAATGTCTCATGGAATAAACTTAGTTCTCACAATGTTAACATAATTATAGGTTAAGACTATATATTTAAAGTATTTGGAACCTAGCCTTATACTTACAAAAGGTGAAATTACATATAAACATGCCATAAATTAATTGACTAAAATCTGTAATATGGAATTATATATGTGTATAGATATATAAAAAAGGCTATTAATGATGGGTTCTATGAATATTAATAAGTGTTATATATCATATTAATATTTGCAAAATCTATTTTGAAATCTATTTTAATCAGGGTCAATATGCTTGAGCTGGTGTTTGTTTTTAGGTATACATGTAGCAATCAAGTTATTTCTCCTGTTCACCAAGTTAGGTTTATTTAAGCGTTTTAATATGATAAGCTTCTCCTACAAACACACAATTTTAAATCAACACCACAAGAACGCGAATTTCCTAACACTTTAATGGTCAGTGAGTATTTTGCACCTAAAGATTGTATGTTCGCATGAAACTCCGAGTTGTGTTATCGATGTGAGATATTATGTAATTTTCTGTCAGTATGAAATGGTCAGAAATTAGTATTATATTTCCTTGTCAAGTGTATGCCTATATTAATGATTTTATTCTATTTAAAAATTATTTTTTTTAGATATAGCCAAGTCTGACCCAAGGTCACCGTTCTTGGTTCTTCAGTGAGTATTAAACATATTTCCAATAACTTATGAGATGGCATGATGGCTCAATCCATATTGCAGCAGTAAAATAGATAATTTTTTTATCCTCTTCTGCCTCTAACCTTTACAGTGATTCTTGGCTACTTTTCTCTACACCCACATATAGTCTCCTCTCTAAATTATCCTCAATACAGCTTACATTAATAGCAGATGCAAAACTAATCACTAAATTGCATCAAAGTTTCAGCTATAATCTCTAAAAAAGGATAAATTTGAATTGTGTGTGTGTGTATATATATATATATATATATATATATATATATATATATATATAAACAAAAGTCAAAGCAAGTCTGAATCAGATAAAGTATTTTTTTTTTTTCAATTATTTTTAAATAAAACCAGAAGTGTTGTGAAATTTGTGATTAAGTGTTGGCATTATTCCAGAAATTATTTGGCCTTGTATATTCATCCATCAATTTTTGATTAATACCATTCATTGTAGTTTTTAGTTTTTTTTTTATCATAACTACTCAACTATCACTCTATGGTCATCAGCAAAGAGTGTAGACAGGAAATAAAAAAATATTATGTCAGAAAGTTGATATGCCTGACACAAATTCCTTAAGTTGCCACTTGGGCAATCTTGTCACTTTTAGATTCTTGGCAGAATTGCTGTAGTAGGCTGTCATTATTTTTCCTAACACTCAGCACCAATCACCATGTTTTGCTTTTACATACACTGGGGGATATAATGGGGGAAAGGGGGTCTGGAAAGTTTGATACTCACAAGACAGATTGAAGATAAGAGAGACAAAGGAAAGCAATGCCTAACCTACCTGGCAAATTTGAGTGAATGGATGGTGGTGCAGGGTTTGGGAGAAATGGCAAATAACAAAAGTTACTAACAGCTACAAGGAACAGGAAATTGTGATCAATGATTGCCAATGTTTTGAAGGGACACAGCACATAGAAGATATATTAGTTTTCTTTCTTTGTCTGGTATCAACATGGCATCATCTGCACATCTTGTGTTTTTAAGATTGTGCTAACTAGAAAGAAAACGGCAGGAAATCCAAGC
Source organism: Acanthosepion pharaonis (assembly GCA_903632075.3). Classification (NCBI taxonomy): domain Eukaryota; kingdom Metazoa; phylum Mollusca; class Cephalopoda; order Sepiida; family Sepiidae; genus Acanthosepion; species Acanthosepion pharaonis. The sequence continues at coordinate 1,471,835 of CAHIKZ030003369.1, read as the reverse complement.
CATCAATTGTAAGGAGACAGAATATGGTCATTATTAAAAAGGATAGCTAATGACAACTACAAATTGAAGATGTCAATATCAAGCAAGTACAGAAATCTAATTATCTGGGAAACGTTTTCACACCAGCCTGTTCAGCAGCTATAGCCCACGGCAATCACTTTTTTACGGCTATACCAGCATGATAGTTCCAATCACAACAAACACCTATTTGTGAATGCTCATGAGAAATGTAAACATGCCCTCAGAGAAGTTAAGTCTTTGTTCAATGATAGAATGAGGCACCACATAGCCTCAAATAAGTGTGTTTCTTGTGACTATTGCTAGTTTTGTAATAGTGTGTTAAATAAGAATAAATCTTCTATCCCTTCACTCTTCACTAACTTTGAAGTGGTAACATCAGCTGATACAGTAGATTGTTTTGCACATAAATTCTCTTCAAAGTCTACTCCTGACTCATCTGGAGTATCTTTACCTGACTTTCCGTTTAGAATTGAGTCTGTTGAGTGATATGCATATAACTCTGCCCATTATTTCTGCTATCATCTCTAAACTGGATCTTCACAAAGCATGCGAGTCTGATGACATCCCTGCAATAATCCTTAAGAAATATATTCCTGAACTGGCTCTTGTTCTCTCTAAACTCTATAATAAATGCTTTGCTGCTTTTTGCTTTCCTGCTTATTGGAAAAGCTATTCTGTAGTTCCAGTCTTGGAAAACTATCTGATCCTTCTGATTATTAGCCTATTAATATTCTACCTCTTTTTGGCAATGTACTAGAGGCTTTAATCAACTCTGAATTGATCAAGTATCTCACATCACAGGGTCTTCTTTCAGATAAGCAATATGGCTTTCACTTCTCCAAATCAACTGCTGATGTTTTAACAATTATTGCTGAAAGAGTCTATCAAGCTTTAGATGAAGGTGAAGCTTGGGCTGTTGCTTTGGATATCTCAATAGCATTTGACAGGGTTTGGTATACTGGTCTTCTTTACAAGTTGAAAGGTTATAGTATTTCTGAACAAAGTTTTGAAATGATTCAGTCTTTCCTATCAAATTGCAAAATGAAAGTTGTCTTGAATGCCTACTTGTTATCAAATTTATTTTTCCATCCAATTTATTTAATTTCATAAGTTTCCTTGATGTTAAATGCATGAGAAATTCAAAGAAATAGACTACTTATTACCAAATACATCATGTTTAGCTAAATAACTAAGAGAAGTCAACTGATTAAGTTTGTGCAAGAAAAACATGACTCTTTATTAGAGATGGAATTTTTGCTTTATGAAATAAAGTATTATTAAATTTGATCCACATAATATGAAAGATATGACAAAGAAATATCTATTTTACAATCTTTGTTAATTCAGAATTTATTATTGTCATTGTTTTGTGTTTACAGTAATTAATAAAAAATAGATTTCATTTGTTCAGATAAATTTCCAAAGAAGAAATACTATGAAAGTTTAATATATTTTGGTAGTAAAAACTACTCAGTGAAATTGTTTTTTAAAGCATACAGATACATAAGAAATTATTTTCTTATATGGAACAGTTAAAAATAGTAATTGTTAAGTACAGATAAATCCATCTGATAGATATGAGGCAGACTCACACCTTTTTCTTCATGAGAAACAAAAATTACTTTACATTAAAACCTACTGCTGAGTCCAATAAACCTAGCTGGAAGAATTTACATTAAATGATTTGCTAATTTATGTGTTTAGAAAAAATATGACAAACTGGAAAGGTCTTTTGTGATGCGTCATCAGTTAGGAATGCATCACAAAAAAACGTTTCCAATTTGTCAGATTTTATCTAAATACTGTTTGTCGATATATAAAATCATACAAAATTATATGTTATATCATTTATGTGTGTGTGTGTGCAGACAAAAGAACAAATACTGCATGGGGATTATCAGTTTCATGCTTCAATGCAATCTTTAAACCCCGGTATTTTTTTTTAATCATTTCACCCTAAGCAAGGTAGGAATGCCACTAGTATACACAGGGTTACAGAGAGTAAAAGTGAAAGGAAAGACTGGATATGAAGGGATTGAGGAAAGGATAAAAGATGAACAGGATTCAAGAATAGAGAAGATAACAGTTGATATTGCATTTAAAGATTGTAGTTATCAGGAAGGAAAGTAAATGGAAGGGAGTTCCACAGGCAGGAAGTGTAAGAAAAGAAACTATTGGAGTAGAAGTGGTGGTTACATTTAACTATTTCAACAATAAAAGGGTGGGACCTAGATGCCAATCTAGTAGCATGCTTAAATTCATGTATTCAGGGCACCAATGTAAAAAGATGGTCAGAGCAGTTATCATAAAAATATTTGTAGAAAAGACAGAGGGAAGCCAATCGATGAGAGTGGCCGATGTCAAGATGCCAAGTCAGGATTGATTACATTACAGATCATTCTTTGGATTTTGTCAAGAACCTCAAGATGAGTATCAAGAGCACCAGACCAGATATGGCAACAGTATTCAATGCACAGACAAATGGTGGATTTGTAAATGTGCAAGCTGGACACTGATGAGTAAAACTTTCTGGCATGTCACAGTTTCCTTGCAGCAGATGCAGCTATTGAAAATGCAAGATATTGAAAGTGAAATAAACAAAGAGGACAATAAAAGAACAGAAGATAAGACAAGATAAATCTTAACATTGCATTTAAATTTTTGAAGATTGTAGTCAACAGGAAAGCAGAAAACTGGAAGCGAGTTCCACAATTGAGAAATGTGAAAGAAGAAACTATATTTTTTTTAAACTTATGGTTACAACTAGCAATTACAACAGTGAAATTATGAGTAATCTAGTAATACAATTTGAGAAGTTGAGATACCATCAAGGAAAGGTCATCAGAAGAATTACCATGAAAATATTTATAGAAGAGGCAAATAGAAGCTATGTTATGACAATAGGAAAGTGACTGAAGCCAAGATATCAGGTCAGGACCAATAACACTGTTGATTCTTTGGATTTGGTTAATGGCATATAAACACCTTATGGGTCATTTAATGGTGAAGTTTAGTTTTCTTAGGAGTTTTGGTAATTCTTTTTTACTATTAAAATCTATTCCTGAAAATTTTACTATAAAAGTCTATTTTTATACTTTCATAGTATTTTGACAACAGTTTGAGGGTTCACTATTTACCCATACCTGGGACTCTAACTGGTGATACCAGCCCGGATCAGAGTGGTCCTGGGAACAACAACAGTTAAGAGGTGGTTCCAGATTCCTCAAAACCTCCAATCTCCCAGTCAGAGGCCTTGCTGCTGGATATAGATTGTTATACCCAAGAAAGTTGGATTTTGTCAAGAATCTCTAGAGACATAGCAAAAGCACCAGACCAGATGTGGCAATAATATTTGATGCATGGACAAAGGATAGACTTATAAATCTGCAAGATAGATTTTGGTGAGAAAACTTACCTAGCATGACATAGTGAACAGACTTCTCAAGTGGCAGATTTAGTAATTGATTCAATATAATCATTCACTTCATATCAGTGGAAAAAGAGCAGGAAGGCATAGTCAGTGTCTCTTCTGGTGGTTAGCATCAGCCATACTGATGGAAGGCAGAAAAGGTTAAAAGGAAGTTGAGGGCAATCTTGTACCAGCTTCCATCCCTATATTCCAGTTGTATGTACAAGTCAGTATCCCCAAGGTTGACTGAGGTCATCCTTGGATTTGTGAAATGAAGTTGCTAAAATGTGGCCTCAATATTGCATTGAGGTGTGAAAGTGAAAGTCACTATTCAGTGTTGATTACTATGTCCATACTGTCTATATCTATATATGCTCTATTTCTGAAATTGAGCACTCTTATCCTATAAATACTGCAAATTTTAAACAATATATAATAATTTTCATAAAATACATCTTTTTGATGCTTTGGAAAAACAATCTTCAGTTATGTTTCTAGCTGAGGATTATTAGGGGTTTTGTGTCTTTCAACATCATACCCCTTCGCCACATTGACTCAGTTAATACTGGTTGGATACCAACTTGTGTGCCATCCATCAGCTACAACTATTCTCGCAGTAAATGACTAACACAATACGACTCCTCTGGCCTTTATAACTCAATCACTAACAACTTCTGGTTTACCAGCTTCTTTTTTGCTCTTCCATAAAAAACACAGTGAGTGTTTCTTAGGAAATATGGTGGCACTCAACTTGAAGTGGTAAGTAATGATCTTTCATTTCTCTCACTGATTAACATATATTTTGGCAGCATGTTTTCATTGAGATAATTTTTGTCTGCTTATTTTCAATTGGATCCTTTCATATTCACAGACAAGCTTTTTTGTCTGTGAATATGAAAGGTCAT